>JBBPUP010000001.1:31826-96360 GCA_038094735.1 Exsudoporus floridanus
GACCTGGCCGGGACTACTCGGAAACAGAGTTTGTCCTTGTTTGGTGTTGGGTATAAAAATATATAATTTACTGATAAGATCAAATCACAAGTCGGTCTTTGCAAGATACCATCGCGATCGCAGTCATGCCAGTACTCAACGTCCACGAACGCACCTACATCATGGTCAAGGTATCGTACCCTCCTTATCCTATCCAACAGACCCACCAGATTCTTCTGGGCAGCCCGACGGCGTCGACCGCGGTCTCGTCGGCGAGATTCTCACCCGATTCGAGAAACGCGGCTTCAAACTCGTCGCCGCCAAGCTCGCTCTCCCCTCCAAAACCCACCTCGAACAGCGTAACTGCCCCTTTTTGCCTTCCCATCGCTCTCACTCACCATCATCATAGACTACGCCGATCTCAGGGAAAAGCCCTTTTTCCCCGGCCTGATCACGTACATGCAGTCCGGCCCCGTGTTCTGCATGGTCTTTGAGGGCCTCGACGCCGTCAAGACGGGCCGTGCGATGCTTGGTGCTACCAACCCCCTCGCTTCTCAGCCTGGTGTGTCGTCCCTCCGTCTTTCTCTGCGTATTGATCGTGTATGCTGAACGGCGTTTCCTTTAGGAACGATCCGTGGTGACTACGCCCTGGCTGTCGGCCGCAACATTTGCCATGGTTCTGATTCCGTCGAGAACGCCGAGAAGGAGATTGCATTGTACGTGTTTTTATCATTGTTTTTGGCTAAGCCACTCATCTTGCTCCTTAGGTGGTTCCCTGAGGGAACCCTCCAGTACAAGCTCACCCAGGCACCTATGATTTACGAGTGAACGCGTAACTTTGCCACATGGAACACTTTAAAACGTCATGTATTATAGACAGGGAAATGCGTTGCCGTTCAACAGTAACTCGCAGCGAGCCAACGATAAAGTTAGATCATTTCGCTAGTAAAGAGAGAATACAACGCTAAATAACGCGAAAGAAGGTATGCAAAGGTGAGGGTATGAATGCAAAGGGCGTCAATAACGAAGATCTCTGAGCCTCATCGTGGTTCGCAACACTGGCCACAATACCACCTCTCGGCGTGCCATGGGTAAGAGTTTAGTTATCCAAGCAGGAACGACCCACTACGCGACATCTTTGTGCGTTCCCCGACAGGATCACGGAGGAATCAAAGATTGAATAACGACAGTAAATCCATATAACCGCGTCCGTCCTTCTTACGTCCCACAGGCGAGGATGGCAGCCAAGTCTTTCTCGCCTGCTGCGGGTAGCTGCCGTGAGCGAGCCTTGACCCGTACTGCGGATGAGACCATGAGGTCGAACGTAAGAAAAAAAACGTGACTAAAACGACTCACAATTGCGGTCGAGACTCAAAAGCACGACCTTGACGGCACCGTTCGTATCACGCGAGGTTGCGGCACCCTTGAGAAGTGCAGATCGATCGATCCAGTGCTCCTCCTGCCAGATGGCAGCCTTGAGGATGAGATCGTCCATGCATCGATCCCAGGATTCTTCACCAAAGAACTCGACCTGCTCGGTTCGGACGTTGAGGGACGTGAGATAGTTGCCCTTGGATGTCTGGACCTTGAGCGACGTTGCATGCGATCGGATCCGAGAGGTGATATAGGCGACGGCCTCCTGTGCGGCGTCGCCGAGCTGGGATGCGTTGGAGGAAAGTCCATCAAGCTCCATGATGACAGGGACAGGGATGATGACAGTCCATCGAAGCGACTCGATGATCGAGGCAACAATGGACAGCGATGACAGAAGAATGTTCGTGTCAAGTACAAGAACGCTGTACCCCGGAACGACGTTCAACGTCGGAGCGGATACGATAGGCCGACGTGGCTGCCGTTTCGAGCGTTGTGTCGAAGCCAAAGGGGGTAGTCGTTGAGCGGAGGCGAGCAAGGATCGCAGATATCGCCGTCGTGCCTGCAAGCATTTGGATCAACGGCGACGACAGATCAAAGAGTATTTTTACCTTGAGTGCTTTCACCTCTTCCGAATCCTCTTCGTCGTCCTCACCTTCCTCTGAAGATTCATCCACCTCCGTATCGTCGACGTCCATATCCATCGCGTCGTCGGTCCACCTCCGACCTCTACGTCGAAGTTCCTCTTGTTCACGTTCGTGACGGTCCTCGTCTCTCCATCTGCGTACTTTTGCCTCCAGGGCGCCGTCCACTTTCCACTGACGCGTCCCTTCCACCCACGTGAATCCGTCGACGAGTCCGGCCAAATTGACCGCACTGCGTGCAACCCTCGTCCACCGCTGCACGGTCTCGTTCTTTGATTCGCTGCCATGTTCGTCTTCATCCCCGTCTTCGATGATGCCGTCGGTCAGCTGAACCCCTTCTTCGATATCCAATACGTCGATTTCAACGCGACGATCTTCCCCACTCTTCCAGTACCCACGCTCGAACACCTTGCGACCGACCCATTCCATCCCTCGCATGCACCAGTCCTCTGGAAGAGGCGGAGCACAACCACTTGTGAGCATCACCCAGCGTTCCGTACCACTGGGAGCGGGAACATGTAGTCCCTGGGAGCTATGTACATTCCTCGGTAGCGAGGTGAAGAATGCGGCTAAATCTTCCCATGGAATGAACCGTTCCAGGATGGCGAGGGTTTCCGAGTGTTTGGTGACAGTGGCAAGGAACGTGAGGAAGACCGTGAGATAGGGATTTAGAGTGGGCTTGGCAAAGGGCGACGCTTTGTGCGTCGGATTCCGCAGTACGAATGAAAGCATTGAAAACGCGAGTTGCATTGCATATTTGATTGCCTGGGAAAGTTCAAGGGATAGCGGGCTGTCTGGCAAAGCCGGGGAGGTTTGTGCTTGCGAGGGTTCGGATCTCAATGCATCGTCATCCACGTCCATCCGTCTCTCCTCGGTGTCTTCCTCTGGTTGAGCAGGCATATTTCGCTTTGCGAAGACCCGGAAGGGAGCGGTTAATGCGGCATCGCGGGTACCCGCGCCGCCCATCTTGCGGAGGACGCCACCGGGTCGACCATATTCCATGATGGCGCCAATGTTGGTCACTGCCATCATGATCCACTCGCGTTCTTGAGCGCCCTCGATCTCAAGACGTTCGAGGAAACGAGAAAGAGTGGGAGCAAAGTCATCGAGTTGAATGTTGGTGAAGAGCATCCCATGGAGGAGGACGAACAGCTCCGGAACGGTCGCGTCTGGTTGAGAGCGACGGGACTGCGCTGTCGGTGACCATACGGGTAAGATGGATTCCCGTGACATGGAGAACGGGTGAATGGTAGTCATACTAACGATCGGATGTGGTGAGCGTCAGTTGGGCAGACAGAGACAGAGACGGACCTTTTCACGAAATGGTAAACTGCCCGTAGCTCCTCGCTTTCGACCTCGCGACTGAGGAGGCCGAGATGGTGGTGAAGTTTGCCTGCACCGGGTGTGTCTGCAATGCCTTGAGCGTACCATTCGGTCGCGATGGCCCGCCAGCGCTCCTTTTCGGGTTCGACTTCCATCATCCGAGCGGCGACGATACCAATGCTCGGAGTGGGGGAGTCGTCGACTCGTGCGGCGGGTCGATCGGAAGAAGACCTGACGCTGATCTGCGACTTGCTCTTCTGAGTGTCACCGGCATCGTTGGTGGAGTGCGCGTTCGCCAGAGACACGGCGTCTGCTGTGAGGGCAGCACCGGCAAGCTGATTGCTGGTGACCATGGCTGCGATGGCCATGCGGTAGCGGGCGAGGTCGCCGAGGGCTTCGAGCCAGCCTGGGCGGAAGGACTTGAGGCTGGGTTCCTCGAGGAGACCTGTGTAGAAGGTGTAAGCAAAATAGATGAAGTCTTGGAGATGCTCCAGTGCGAGAGGGGAGGAAAAGGAGGCGCGACGGAGGGCCTCGAGGAGTTTATGGAAGGCGTGTGTCCAGAGTCTGATGATGATGTTGTATTTTGTGGGGATGACGCGCAAGGAGGCGGGGACGGAAGGGGCGAGCGATATCTCCATGAGATTGTGCATCATCTCGGCTAAGCTGGAGGGGAAGTGATTAGGCGGAGGTATGGAATGGAACGGGACGTCTTACCGTTTATGGTCGGATACAAGCTTTAGCCACTTTTGCTGCTCGAGTTCCTCGTCGGACACCTCGCGAGCGCGGGCGTGCAAGAGGACGAAACTGTCTTCGGGGTTATCGTCTGTGTCCTCTGCGATTATTTTTGACTCCAGGGCGGATATGCTGCGGTAGAGCTTCTTGAGTTGGACCGCGAACGCGTTGTTTCCGGGCTCTTCACGAGGCTTGCCATCGAAGAGTGCGGAGGATGCAGAGGAGTTGTCGGTTGTGCCCGAGGAGAGGGTGAAGGAGGAAGAAGCCATGGAATGGGCATACGAGGAGGTGGAGGAGGCAGAGACATGATCGGCGAGGGGCTTTTGGACGGGGGTGGACTTTGGGGCACTGGAGGGCCTGGCGAGGACGGAGAAGCGGACGGGGTCGTCCTTGCGGTGGTCGAAGAGACGCTGGTTGGTGGGGGGATCGCGATGGTGGGAGGGAGCGGGGTTGCGGGGGATATAGGAGCTGCTGGTTGCATCGGAGACGGACTCCGGGTCGTGGGTGCGGCGCAGCGGTATGGGGTCGGTGTCTGGGTTGTAGAGCTTGTTGTGCTGCTGCTTCGGCTGCTGTGGGACGCGGTGTTGGGGGGATATCTTGAGACGGCGAGAGAAGTCGTCTGGATCTGCGACGGGATGGGGTGGGGAGGTGGGCTTGCGGGGGGAGGATGGAGGGGGTGGACGGTCTGTGCGTCTGGTCGCACTGGGGTGTGTGAGGATGCGGTCGGGGACGAGGAGGGAGGTGAGCACTTACTTTGCGTTCTTGCGCTGGAATGCGATTACGCGCTCTGCCAGGTCTGTGGGCTGAGCGGGATCGCGACGGCGGTGGGGGTGCTTGGAGGTGTCCATGGTCAAGCGCAAGGTCGACGTCCGCTCGTTTTCCTCCATCCGCAGTCACTGCTGCGCCGATCGTGATCATTCCATTTATAGTATCATGTCACACAGTCACTCTTTACATTGTAACAATCCACGTGACCCCTACCACGCGTGATGCCCCCCGCTCACCAGAATACTACACAGAGATCTCAGCCCAGCTCGTTAAAAAAAAAAAAAAAAAAAAATGGGAGACTCACTCGCTTCCTGTACAGTAGCTCGACGCATCCGACGCGAGCCACGTCACCACACCCCGCAGCTCGTCGGGACGTCCGAGCCGGCCGAGCGGGTTCATGCTCGACCACTTGTCAAACAGGTGCGGCTGCTTGTCCAGGTACGCCGCCGTCATCCTGGTCGGTCCCGTCAGCGTCTGCACAGCCACACCATCGCCACTCACTGTGTATAAATGTGTCCCGGCGAGAGCGTATTCACCCGGATGTTCTTTACCCCAAGCTCGCACGCCATGCTCCGCCCCATCTGCAGCACCGCCGACTTGGACGTGTTGTATGACGTCCATGCGTGGTCCTGTCTGGCACTCAGTCTCGCTCCAGCCTTCATCGTGTCTGCTCACCCGGTTCGTGATACTCCCCGACATCGACGCAATCAGGATAATGCTCCCCCCGCGCCCAAATCGTGCCATCTGTCGACCAGCTGCCTGCGCCGTGAACAGCACACCTGTCGTGTTCACCTCCAGCACCTGCACCCCCAACAATCAGTGCTTGCTACCTAACCCGACCATGCACACTTACGTCCTTGAACTGCTGCGCAGGGTACTCCAGGCAATCCGTGTGCGACTTCAAGATCCCGGCCGCTGCAACACAAATGTCAAATCGCTGTTCCTTGTCCCCGATCTCTTCCGCCTTCTTCCACAGCAGTTCCTGATTCCTCACGTCCGCACTAAAGTACTCCAGCCTCGCTCCGTTCCCCAGCTTGCTTACATACGCCTGAGACGCCTTGAATTCCTCAGACGGCTCTTCTGGTAGATCGAAGCAGTAAACAACCCGTGCACCCGCCTCAGCGAGTGCGATCGCCATCTCCAATCCAAGTCCCCGATTACCCCCTGACACGAGCCCAACCCGATCCGTGAGCGCAAACTCGTCAAAGATCTTGGGGCGAGGGACGATAGAGCCGTCCTCTTTCGCCTTCAGGGCTGCCTCGATGCCCAACGGCGCAAGAGGCGAAACTGACTGTGCGTTTCTACATATCCACACCCTAAGACCCCCATTCAACCGAGGACGGTTTGTCAATAGCACTTACGAGGGTGTCATTGCAAATCGACAGTGCAAGAGAGTGCAAAGAGATGCTGATATCGCTCATCAAACTAATCGCTACTTAACCCCCACTCCCTCCCCAGCTGACCTAGATTGTTCCCACAATGTCCAGGCACATGACAGAGGGTCGGGAAAATGCAGAGACTGCGGAGATCGTTAGGATAATCGATTCGCTTATAGGACCGATAAAGGTATGTATGGTACTGCAACCGTCCTCTCCACCCTACGAATCACTCACTCCTTGGACGACTTAGCGCACCCTCCTGGACACTTTGATCATGGGATGATCCGCGCGATCAACAATCGCAGTCAATCTGCGCCATAACGACCCGGTTCTATCACCTGGGTGATCCTATCCGATTCATCAGGCCCCAGTTCGATGGCGGATTCGAGCCTCCGTTGTAGAGGACGAGAAAACCGAGTTTTAGGTCGTGTATCCAACATGCCTGCGTCTTCCCTATTAAGCCCGCGCATATACCAGCCGGTTCGGGGTATTGGTGGACAGAATGACCCGCCTAGCTGCGGCTTGATGCCGGCGCATACTCTACTCGTGCCATCGAACCTACCACTGTAAACCGCTGCGGAACATGTCGGTTATCTACGTAGGAATGTGAAAACCTGAGGCTCGTACTTGCGCTTTCACCAATCCTATATCACACATAAGGCGAGTGCCTCGAAGACGGCATTGGAATACCAAGGACTTGAATGGTCCGCAAGAGTACAGCTCTCTCAGAACGCCCACTATTCTGAACTCTTTACCGTGCAGTCTTGCCAGTGAAAGGGTTGGTCGTCCCAAGGATCCGGCGAGCCGAAGCTCGGCAACGGGTTGATCTGCGTTTGTGGCATGGATTGCTACCTCGGCACTGCACTTGAGCCTCGAAAAAGATCGGCTGAGTGCGAACTTCGTGAGTCGGAGCTTGAATACGCAGTTACGTGTGGCATTCGGACGTTCAATATTGGTCGGACCATAAACTTGGCAAGGCCGCTGCAAGGCTTTTGTTTGATGTATTTTACTCATTATCTTGCGTATTATGAGAAGGTCTTGGTGTATGGCTGACGGAAATCATGTTTACAGTTCATGTACATGTGCGCGAGAGATGGGCCCTGCTTTCGGATCAGGCTTTATTATAATATGACAGAAACTTGAACTTCCATGGAGAAAAATATTCTTGTCCCTGGGCTCACAGCTATTGGGTCCACTTGGACGCGTCTCTCTCAATCGGGGGTTAACTATTTCCGTTGTAAGTTCGTTCTCATGCAACTAGTGCCCTAGAAACCTTGTCAAGCCAAGTGATCATTTGATCCAGGCACCCGCAAAAGCATCGCAGTAAGTGGGGACTGTTTGCTATGATCAGATGGAACTGACGGAAAGAGATTGTTTCACTCCAGTCAGCTTTACGTGTTCTCCTTGATGCTTCTCCTAGAAGATAGAACAATCTGCACGAGCGTCAATTTCAACGGGCGCAATCACCATCTCCAGACCGGCTTTGATGACAGCTACCTGATCTTTGGAGCGCTGTTTCCAGAGGGGGAACACATTTTTAATCTATCCAAGGCCGTGCATGGCACACTGGTCTCGTATCTAACCGCCGTGGATGAGGAGGCTGGGTGCGATTATTGCAGTCGGAAGGAACTTGATGACTCACACATCTATTCTTATGGGGTACACTAGGCAAGAAAACCTCCAACTCTTGGAGGCCCGAAAAACGACAGGTTGCGCTGCCGCTCCTACGCAACGATTCAGCACCTCTTGGCGCAAATCTTCAGCAATTGTATGTAGAGGTAAGTACCAGCGGATACCCAGGTTAAATCATCACGTGCTTGTCGTGCCTTGATGTGGACACCGCCCTCCGAACTGCAACAGCCTTTATATCTCATTTCCACCGGGATGTGAGAGGACTTTTGTGCCAGATCTTGTACCCTCTGTCCCTTCCAGGTGACTTACTGCTCTGTTGACACAATCAAAACATTGTCAAAGAGAACATCCCCTGGATCACAACGTGCCAATGAATACTGCTTCTTTCTCACCGTTCTCTGATCACCATCACGATAGAGAAGGTTTCGCTTTCGTAACGACCACTGTTCTTGATGTCCACACAAACGAGGTGTGGAACGTGGCCTGGAGTCATGATGGCTTGCGCCTGGCTAGCGCAAGCAGAGACAAAACTGCCATAATTTGGCGGATCGGGGCAAGTGTTTTGCCGCTCAAGGAAGATGAATGCTGACGCCACATCCATAGTCGGACGCTGAATCTTCCTCTCGTGAATGTGTGGTGGAGTTTACTCTCAGAGAGCACCCCTTCCCGGTTGGCGCATTGGCGTGGTCACTTGACGACTCGGTCTTAGCCACATCTGCAGATCAGTTGATATTTCTTTGGGACACCAAGGTAATGGTCATCCCTCTTATCGTGAAAGGAGTAATGATAACATGTCCTGCCAGACTGGGGAGTGCTTGCACAGCCTTGACTCTCATTCGGAGACCGTATCGGCGCTCGTGTGCTTACCAGATGGTTCGGGCTTCATGTCTGCAAGTTTGGATCGCGAAATATGTTCTTGGGTATGTGCAGTTCCCAGGAGCACATCTGGCCAAGTCTCACCTTTCTTCCAGGACATGGCTGGGAAGCTTCGGGACGATTGGTCGGGTATTCCCATTCGTGTTACCGATATGGCTGTCACTCCAAACATGACGCGGCTTGTCGCGGTTGGGATAGACTATATGGCAGCACCGCCTGCAATGACGAATGTCAGTGGGGAATCAACACCATCTCCTACAGGAAATGGGGACGGCGCTACAGTGGAAGAGGATCGACAGTCGGACAATCGGATGATTGTATATGACCTAAAGAGCAAGGCCATTGATCTGTGAGCATCGCGCCATTGTTGGATTCCGCTGATCAAAAAGAGGCTGCCAGGTCGCTTCCTACGGACGGTGAACTCACGAGCGTGAAGATTTCCGAGAATTCCCAATTCGCACTATTAAACCATGCACCTAATGTAAGAAACGCTTAAATTTGGGCCCCTTATAAATTATTGATCTGGTGTATAACAGGAAGTATATCTGTGGGACTTGAACGAGGGTCGACCCGTGCGCAAGTTCACTGGGCAGCGCCAGGGCCATCATGTCATCCGGAGTTGCTTTGGAGGTGTCGACGATGACTTTGTGGTCAGTGGAAGTGAAGGTCGGTATTGATGCTGTTGTCCTCGGGTTTTGTCTCACCTAGTCTGCCTAGACCGTAATGTTTATGTATGGCGCCGCGATACCGGTATACTTCTTGACATCCTCCCAGGTCACGGAAGGGGAAGTGTCAATTCAGTCGCATGGAACCCACGGAACGAACGGGTGTTTGCGTCCTGTTCTGATGACTTTACGATTCGGATATGGGATCTGCTTCCCCCGTCTGCCGCTGGCGGACTGCCGCCTTCCGGTGATGTCCGCAGAGATGGAAAGGGCAAGGGGCAAAGTTGAGCCATAGGGTCACCCATGTAGTGGGGTACCAGAGATCGTTTAATCTGGTTCGGTTTCGCACATCGATCGAACATTTCGTTCGTACCTTGACAGGAACAGTAAGATGCGGCATTCGCTATCGCTATTTATGCTTCTCGATTCATCGATAAGGCAACATAGATTTGGAGGATACGCAAGCTAACGGTTGAGACAGTGCTCGTTGTTTCATCTGACTGCTCGCTGTCCTCAATCCTGCGTAGAGCTTTCCTGGGGAACCAAAGATAAGAGACGCGATTGCATCCCGCACAACCCGATGCCCCGTAACGACCCACGACACGAGCTGCGCTATTCAATGAGACCAGAAAACGGAGAAAGAATACATTGAGCATTCGACAAACGTGTCTGGAAGAACAATTTCGCGTGCGGGTTGCATTTTCAACCGTAAACTTCGTCTGACCATCCGGTCCGGCCATCCGAGCCCGATGACGGACGAAACGGTTGACACGATTCATAGACGACGTCCTTCGACATTGACTGTTAAGCTTTCGAGATCACCCCCCATTTAATCGGCCCAGTGTCTTTAGTATGTCTCAACGTCTACATACAGTGTTCGGTGTGCTGACAGAGGACTAGTGAAGGCATAGCCGGATCTCGACACATCGCCGTTAACATTCATTCAGACTTGCAGGCTGAGAATCTTTGCGAGGGTCCAAGAATATGTGGAGCCAATCCATTCTGGTTGTGGGGACCCGTCGGGTCTCCGATGTGACTGTGATCAATCGTGCTACTGCGGCAGAGGAAATAATGGTACTGAAGGCAACTAAAGGGTGAACTCTGGATAGACGTCAACTACGAGTTCGGCATCCCCCGTTCATTTTTGTTTCGTTGAACTCGTCTCTGAGTCAGCATAGATAAATCTGCCTTGTTTTGGGGCAAGGCTTTTTTTTGTGAGCATTGGGTGGGGGTGAGAGTCATGATGGGAATGCAGACACGATAATACTGGACTTGGAGCTGTTTGCGCTGATAGGTCGTGGAATGGACGAGGAGTGCTATTCAAACTCCGATACTTAATCACTGAGTGTCAGAGCAAAGTTACCAACTCGGAAAGGCGGCCCGTCCAAACGTGGTTTGTTCTGAGCCCACGACCACATAGTAGATCCAATCATGTATTTGTTGTTGGTTCCGGGCGTGTACTGGTCGCACACTTATTCTTGCTCATCCGAGTAGAATGGTCATTGTCGCATTTTTACCCTGTCGTCTTGGGCGACTTGCGGGATTTGCACTAATGTCTATATCTGCCATCCAAGAAAAGCTGTCCCGTTCAGAGTTCCTTCCCGCGCGGTTAATTATATGTGTCCTAACCTTGTTTAGCAAGGTGATGGTGCTCAAAGATGCTCCGGTCTCTCTAGCTAGCCTAGGGTCTAACTGCGGTCGGAAATGAATATTTGATATCCACCCTGGAGTCGTGTATGGCCCACTCGGAGGGCATTTCATTTGACCCACATGGGCTCTCGCGCAGTCCTTACTCCACTAGCATGCGTACTAGGGTAGGAACCGGACACAGGTACTAGTCCGACCGTCCGTGTCAACCGAGGACGGGCGTGGAATGACAAGCTGACAGAAGCTGGTGATTGATCATGTCTGCGGCGATCACGTGACCAGCGCCAGCCCATGGAGTCCCGTCGCTCCCATGGTACACGAGTGAGAAGAGAAACTCAGGTATCGGATTCGCGGGGGAGGAGGTCTGTGAGATATGGCACGCACTCACTTGCACCTTTCACAACTAGTTTGATACACTTTCTCATCGTGTATGGCAACAAGCTAAACTGCACTCTAATAATGCACAAATCTTATAGTGCATGAGCATTTATTGCTCCCGACATTAAGCAGTATGAGAAAGCCTGCTGTCTGCTGAAAACAAATGGGTGAAGACGATCATCGGGCTTGACAGCGTACTTGTGTGAACTTCGGTATCACTTGTTACCACCGGGAGCCAGGGTCGTGTCGCCAGATACCTCGGTAGGCGTTTCATAGTCGTTGCGATAAGACAAGGAGTGTGAAGAGCAAGGGTTTTGTGCGGTTTCAACAGTGCCACCCGGTTCACGGAGCCAAGAAGATGTCTGAGATTGACATTAAATCAATCCAATGTTGTGCTTGTGCAGATAAAATGATGCTTCAGCGTCCCGGACGGTGGCCCTGAGTGAAACTCTATTTCATCTGGGAGTGACAGCGGCAGCCTGAGTTGCCAGCTCGCGGAAGCCGATCATCTCCATGTCAAGCACATAGCTTCGCGGGATATTTCTGACACGCGATGGCACAAAGCTACCCAAATGTTCCTCGCTGACTGGTCTCCGCGGCCCGGAGCCCTGAATTCGGAATAAATGGGCCAAGTGTGTGAGCGACGGTTCCGAGCCAGAACCCAACAATAGAACATAACTGCACAAGGAGCAATCGTGGCCGTCGCGTTTGCCTGAGTCGCACAGAGAAAACACAGAGAGTATCGAATTTCTGAACAGTGTGTTCACGCGCGGGCAATAGAAGAGCCTAGGCAAGTAGAGGTGTGCCAGCCGGCGCTGAGACTGAGTACCCCTCCGCGGATATTAACGTACCATAGTTCGTCCGCCGGCCAAGTCTCCAGAGCTCCACCAGTCGAATAGAAATAGGGCGAACGTGTAACGTTACTACACTATAACACGATACTGACATTTCCAGTATTGCTGCGCCTCTAACCACCGTTGGCATGCCCCTGCCACAGGCCATAAGACTTCCCAGGTGTTGTTTGCCAGAGCCGGATCGTGCCTGTCAGATGTTCAGCTTTGTAAAGACATACGGAGATAGTCTCACCGTCCTCTGAAATGAGCAGGTGGTTACATGAATTCATCAGATGGTCACATGTCATGCCAACAGTAACACGCACCACTACCACTTGCATACATTTCGCCATCTGGGCTGAACTCGACGCAATGCACAGGACCATGGTGACCTTTGAAAACCTCCCTTTCTTCGCCCTCCATGCCGTGCACTCGAACCCATTCATCTCCGAGGTTCCCCGTGACAAAGCGATCCTGCAGGATGGGATGGACGGAAGCAGACGATGGTGAGTATGGGAGGTTCAGACTGTGAGTCGGCGCCGTGCTCGGCAGCGCAGGTATAAAGGCTACAGTTTCTCCTGACGTGACAACAAGTCGTTTTGTCTGTACAGAAAATTCCATGGACGTGATGGGATTCGGGAAAGCAAGTGAGGTCGTGAGCTTTCGGGTCCGTAGATCCCACCATCTGAAGACGCTTGAACACAGTGCGACAGAAAAGTCTGAGGAAGGGGCACACTTTATGATTCCGTCTTCACCGGCTGATACCCCGGTGTGTTCGCCCACCCAGACGACGCTCTTTACCGTCTTCTCATGTGGTGTTGTACCAGGATCACCGAGGAGATCCGCTTCTGCATCTGGGCGGGCTAGATCGAAGATGCGGACCTTCTTTTCTTGTCCGCCGGTTAGTATGTGGGAGGAAGTCCTTGAAATCGCAACTGTTCGGACGATGTGATTATGGGGAAAAGAGTGGAGCGGGTCTCCCGAAAACGTATCCCAGATTTTTCTGTTGAGGTCGATATTTCGATATATGAGGTTCCCGACAAGTATATTTAACACGCAGCACTCACGCTGTAAAATCGGCGCTGCCCGATACAGCTCTTGAGCCGTCTGGGGAGAGTTTGGTACACCACACGGCCCCTTTGTGACCGAGGAAGGTACCAATCCAATCTCCGGTCCACTCTCTGAGCATAGGATTACCATCCTTGCAGCTGGAGACTAGCAAGTAGGTGTTGTCTTCGAGGATCGGGGAAAAAGAAAGATGGGTGACGGGGCGGGTGTGGCCAGGGGCGACGAGAGGAACAGCCTTTGGATGGGTCGTCATTAGTCGTCAGGAGAGAGGAAGAAGAGAAGAAAAAAGGAGAGAAAGACAATGGATGCGGGGGTCGGGAGTGGTATTACGAGCGCACTCAGCACGGTACGCACTGGCGTTGAGCAAACCTGGCACGTGTGGCACCGATACACAGTCCAAGTACATACGGGGAAGGGCAAATCGTGGGACGAACTCTCTACCCGTCCACTCATCATATAGCATCGAGCAAGTGTTCTCTTCTACCGTTAGCACGTTCATAAGCGTAATAATCAACGGTTCGTCATTCAGAGCGTCTACCAAAGCACCCGTGATTGGGCGATAATGCGTGTGTACAGGCCGAACCCTAGTTCGAACGTGGATACCAGTTCGACATCCGAATGACTCTGTTTTCGGAGATGGGTGTGCGACCCGGCGTGCGCCCGGTTCCGTCAAGGCTAACAATGAACAACTCCTTTCAGGTGTGACCGTGGTGTGTGCTAATGTTGGATCTCTGGATCTGAGAGGCTCAAGTTCTGAAACAGTAACCCGACCCGTTCGACCTGCAACGTTGCATCCCATCAGATACGGAAGTCGCCAAGTGGAGCGATACTATCGCAACCTCTCGTCAAGTCTGGCAGAAATGGCGTGCTTTCCTCCCATGGCGGTGGCTCAGCTACATCCTATAACCGTCGGTTGGTTCAACAGGGTCTGTCTCGCGGATCCGATAGACCTATCGCAGACCATATAAGCTACACTACCATCCCATTTTCTGTTCCCTTTGCTCCCCCCTCGTGCTGTCCCGGCGCTTGCTGTTGCTCGTGCCATGGCGTCCACTGTGAAGCGCGTCGGAAAGAAGATAATAAAATATCCCGAAGACGGCGTAGCAATCATATCCACCACTTCCTACGTCAAGGACCGGATCAACGATCCTAAGCAAGCTGTCAGTCGCCCGGTGCAAGTATCTCCCTGACTCTACTCCGGCGCTCACATCCAGCACGTCTAGATAATCGATTATCTCAAGAGCCTGTTCCCAATCTTCGGGTGGATTACCCGATACAGTATGTCAGAGCCAGGATGGTATCCAGTGCCGTGTCATTCATGCTGGTTCATTGTAGATGTCGGGTGGCTGACAGGGGACCTCATCGCCGGTTTAACCGTCGGTATTGTACTCGTCCCTCAGGGAATGTCTTATGCCCAGGTAAATACTTGCTTGCCTCTCCTTTTCATTACTGACATCCCAAAAATTCAGCTTGCGACACTGGCCCCTCAATACGGCCTATATTCTTCATTCGTCGGAACTTTGATATACTGTGTACGCACTCGACTTCGACAGTCCAAGTTCCAATGCGGACTAATACTCTTCGTCTCCAGTTCTTTGCCACATCCAAGGATGTCTCCATCGGTCCAGTTGCTGTAATGTCGCTCACTACTGCTCAAATCATCGCTGCAGTCGATGCCGAATTTCCTGGGAAATGGCAGGCTCCAGAAATCGCGACGACAGTTGCATTCATCTGTGGTTTCATCGTCCTCGCAATTGGACTCCTCAGGATCGGGTGGCTTGTCGAGTTCATCCCTGCACCGGCAGTGAGTGGATTCATGACAGGCTCAGCCATCAACATCGTCGTTGGCCAGGTTCCTGGGTTGATGGGCATTTCTGGTTTCAAGTGAGTCATCGAGCCTCAGTTACTTATCGTTATCCATACCGTATCTCTACAGTACGAGAGCTGCCGCATACGAGGTCATCATCAATACGCTCAAAGGCTTACCAAGAACCGCTCTTGATGCTGCGTGGGGTTTAACTGGTCTCGTTGCACTTTATGCCATTCGCATGACTTGCACAAAACTCCAACGGCGCTTTCCCCGGAGCGGTACGGGATAAATATCTGGGCTATATTCTTGTGGCCTGACCCAAATTTCTGCTAGGCCGGATATTCTTCTTTGTCATGGTGGCTAGGAATGCATTTGTCATTTTGGTATTGTCAATTGCTGCATGGTTGTACTGCCGCGATCGCAAAACCGCAAACGGATATCCGATCAAGATTCTTGAAACTGTCCCCAGGGGTTTCCAGAATGTCGGTCCCGTTACGATTGATCCAGAGATGGTGACAGCTCTCGCTCCCCAACTTCCCGTCGCTACTATCATTCTCTTACTGGAGCACATCGCCATTGCAAAATGTATGTCTGAACGAGTGTATCTATATTCAGAGAAAGTGCTAATATATATCCCAAGCGTTTGGCCGAGTCAATAATTACAAAATCAACCCTAACCAAGAGTTGATTGCAATAGGGGTTACAAACACTATTGGAAGCGTATTCCACGCTTATCCCGCTACTGGGTCCTTCTCACGCTCGGCATTGCAACACAAGTCGGGGGTCCGCACTCCTGCCAGTGGCATTGCAGCAGCTATCGTGGTTATCGTTGCGCTATATGGTCTTACGCCAGCATTCTATTGGATCCCCACCGCCGCTCTCTCAGCAGTTATTATACATGCTGTCGCGGATCTCGTGGCTCCGCCTGCTCAGGTATACACGTACTGGCGCGTTTCGCCTTTGGAGTTTCTCATCTGGCTTGCGGCGGTCTTGGTCACCGTTTTCTCCACCATAGAAAACGGTATATATACCTCAATCATTTCCTCGCTGGCCCTTTTACTCCTCCGGGTTGCCCAACCTCGTGGCTATTTCCTCGGGAAAGTCACTCTCTCTGACCCTCAAAATGCCGGGGAAAGTCGTGAAGTTTTTCTCCCTTTGCGCCCCGACGGCGTTACCAACCCTAGCGTCAAGGTGGAACCGCCTGCACCCGGCATTATCATTTACCGTTTTGAAGAGAGCTATCTTTACCCCAACTGCTCAATTGCAAATTCTACAGTTGTAGACTACGTGAAGGAAAATATGCGCCGCGGCATCGATGTCAGTACGATTAAACTTCGGGATCGTGCCTGGAACGACCCAGGTCCTATTGTCGGCGGAGCCGAAGCAGCTCAAGAAGCGAACTTGGCAAAGCCAAAGCTTCGTGCGGTCATCCTCGATTTCTCTTCAGTGTAAGCTCTTTGGCACCCGTCATTCAAACATGACATCTTCATAACATGGGTTCTGTCAGGTCCCAGATCGATAGCACAGCCATACAAGCACTGATTGACACCCGCACCGAAGTCGAACGGTGGACTAACGGACCCGTAGAAGTAAGCACAACTGTCTTTTCTGCGGTTCCACGCCATTCATTAAGATCGTTTAGTTTCATTTTGCCTCGATTCATTCCCCGTGGATGCAGCGAGCACTGATTGGTGGTGCCTTTGGCATTGGCGCACCGACTCAACTACCGAGCGAAACCGCACCTGTTGCCCCTTATGGTGACGGTGCTGCATGGAAGGTACCCTCGGAAACCCCACGAACGGATGTCGAAGCACGCGAGACATCTCAATACCATCTGTCTCACGAGAGGCAATGGGTATCAGAGAGTACGCCTCTTCTGGCGGATGCAACACCATTCTTCCACTTTGATTTGGTTGCTGCCTTGCGGGCTGTGGAAGGCAACTCGAGGCGACAACTTTCCCGCACGCCGTCAATGAAGCAGGTTGATGCAGATGTTTCAACCTCTTAGTTTTACGCCGTAGTATATGATACATATGTAGATTCCAGATCACATGTCAGTGGTCGACCGTGATGTCGGTACCGTGTGTATGTGTGGGATATCGAGTCAGACTAGTGTATATATTACTACCTACGATGTTTTTACACGTTTTCCACGAATCAACAGGCAGCGCCAACAAGTTGTTCTCTTGGTCCTGACACCATCATTCTCAATGTTCCGGAGGGGGATTCTCCGGTTTGGACATGTTCCACCAAAGACTCAAAGACATGTTTCAGTGTCGTCGCGGTCGTTCTCGACGACCCCGACGTGTTCCTCCGGCCATAACAAGGTGCTGAACATCGGTCTTACCCCGAGTCTCCAAGACTGAGCGTGTTCCCAGTGGTCAAAAATCAAGCATCGCAAAGGATTAGAGGACGCCAAAAAATCCAAAGTCTACGGCAAAGCGGCCCGTGTAAGCACTGTCCACACGAGTTTCTTTTTTCGCGGGACTCATGTTCTTCTGCAGGAGATTGTGTCCGCGGTGAAAGGTTTGGCTGTCTCGGCGCACAGAGCTGCATCGTTGAGACTAACATGTTGTCACCCAGCGGGTGGTTCCGCGAGCCCAGAGGAAAATAGTCTCTTGGCGGCCGCTCTCCGGCGGGCGAAAGATGCTGGCGTTCCCAAAGAGAACATTGAGAATGCACTCCAGAGGGTAATGGGCGCAGGTTGAACACGATCGCAGCGGCACTCTGACGGGCAGACTTACAGGCCGAACGAGTCAAGGGCCATGGACAAGCGATGCTGTTCGAAGCCATATATAACGGTACGATCGGCATCATAATGTAAGTATTTTACCCGTATGGAGGTAGCTCCCAAACCAACTCTGCAGTCACATAGAGAATGCCGGTCGGATAACGTCAATCGCACGGTGAAGCATGTCAAAGATCTTCTGGTCTCGTATAGGTGCGCATCGTACACTTTGAGAAGTGGGTTGGTCCCTTCATCCTCGACTCAAGGGCGCGTTCTGCTCCTGTCAAATTCATGTTCCAGCAGCGAGGGTACGTCAAAGTGCGCATCGGCGACGACATGGAAGCGCTTTTGGAGCAAGTCATGAATGTTTGTTCGATCGATTTTGCCGAATGGAATGAGGAATCCGGCCAACGTGGTGTGGAGGTGAGCAGGTATCGAACTTCCCCTTAGTGTTTCGTCAATAACACGTTTGCGCAGCTAGTCTGTCCTCTGGAAGACCTCAGCAAGGCCATGAAAGTGGTAACCGAGTTTGCGTCTACGTCCTCACTCTGTGAGGTGCTCACGAGCGAGGTCAACTGGGCACCACTAGAACCGCAGGAAGCTGGAGAAGACGCCGAGGAAATGGACCGTCTAGAAAACTTGATAGAAGCTCTGGAAGAGAACGACGACGTCGAGCGGGTTTACACGACGCTGGAACCGAACCATTTGATTGCTGATGTTTCATAGAGCAGGCTAGACATGATTACACGATACACCAGAATTATGGATGTACACCTTAATCCTGAACATAGCAGGAAGAACCTTCTGGTGCTATGTAGTGCATTTCCCCGGCTTAGAGGGCCGACGTTCTCTCTGCGGAGGACCGTCGCCTGCCTGGTATCTGTGAACCTTGTTGTGTTGCACTTCCAGTCACGACGAATGATCTCACTACGATATGGGACGGCACTGATGCCTTGCGTTTTAGTTTCTGTGGTTTAGGTCATATGCCTTGCCTAAATAATTCATCGTGGCTCTGTTCTCCAGCACGGACTCTGATAAGCCCCGAAGCGAGGTAGGGATTGTTTCCTGTTTACTCATTCATATAATTACAGCATGCAGGGCGGTTTCCACTCGTACGTCAAGTCGCGGGATATGGCCCTATACTCGTAATTCTGGATGAAGGCGTATCCATGCATGACCCCCATCACCACCAACCTCAACAAGCCGCGCCTCCGAAGCTTGACGGATGTACTCCGTGAACCCTGACACACCTGCTTGAGTGTATATATCTTTTTTGCACGACTGTCCCACTAAGGATCTGAGGGTGCGGTCAAAGCCCGCGGCACGCATCCGGGTAAGAATATCTATTAAAGGTTGGAATCGGGCAGGTATAGAAGCCGGAGGAAGGCTGTCTTGTCTGTCAGTTGGTGAAGTCGGGAGTGCGGTAATACTTTCGGGCGATCTGGGTTTTGGTGAAACGGAAGTTGGTGTTTGGACGCTCGCAGCCTCCATTGGCGGGGTCTTGTAACCCGATAATAATGGACTCTGAATCACATTCGGTGGGTCAGACGTGGGAGACAAGACTCTATTGGAGGGGGAACGGGTTGTCGTAATGCCATCCACCTCGAACCAATTTGGGTGCAATGCAATCCATGCATCACCCTCTTTGCCGCCAAGCTGGATTATACCCGCCTCCTCAGCCAGAGCAGTATAATCTCGGAACTTCTGCGCTCCAGCGCGCCGATAGATTTGTTCGTCTGACTCTATAAGGATCGACGCAATTGTCGAACGTGAGGGACGGGTAACACCGCTCTCTTGGGCTGCAAGCAGGAGATGAATGAGTGGTCCGAATATTGTCCATACTTGATGCTGTTCGCTTTCAGCCGTTTCATGTAATTCCGTAGCAGTGAACGGAGTGGAGGAGGGTACTGACGTGGAGCCCAGTGCGGAGTGGTCTGGGGCATTTGATGCACGCGGAAAGGCGGCAAACTGCGCTGAATCGACACCGTCACTGACCCCTAGGATGGTTGTCGCAGAAGAAGAAGCGTGCTTCCTCGAAGGAGTGCCAGGGAGCCCCACGTTTCTACTCGACGGAGAATATGATCCAACATAGGAGGGGTCATTTGACTTTGGTACATGAGTTGCCTCACGAACTCCTTCTTGGGAGTGCGCTCGATGCGGGACAGACCACTTGGAGTTTCCATTTTGGTCCTCAACAGGTAGACCCGTCGTATGCTCGATTTCCTTTGGTACTCCGGTGCCTTTTATTTGCGGTGTCTTGAGTAGAGCGTTCGTTGGCGCTACGATCGGAGATGTAGGCTTGGTTGTTGTGTGGGACTGCTTACTGCAGGGGTTCGGAATTGATTCCAACCCGGTCGGTGTCTTGGACATTACGAAGGATGGCGCCAAGCAGTTCAGTTTGTGGGAAGGAGGAATGGCTATTTTTTCCGAGACTGACATGCTGCTTGTCGATTGAACGGGTTCAAGGGGCGAACGAATGACAATCGATGAGGGTGGGCGACTATCATCCAAAGGTAACTCAAGCGTGTCAAGGGACGGTAAAACAGATGGACTGCGCTTTGCGGGGGAAGCAACGTCTGTGATTTCGATTGCAGTCGATCGCCTTGCGTGGGACGGCGGCGGGTGCTTCCCAGGACTGTCCTGCTCCACTGCTGGAGGCGACTGAGCCACAATAGTCGCACTGCGTGCGCGTGTGGATTCCGTGGAAACCGACGCGTGCCGAGAACGCGATGGCGTTTTCGGGATTGGAAATTCCCCAGGTGTCGAGTCACTTGCTGTGCTCGACGATTTCCTCGGTGATGGTGGGTTATGGGTAAATTCCTGCGTGGAATCGGAGCTCCCTGTATTCTTGGAGTACCTTGATGGCTCGAGAAGGTCACGAACACTCATGCGTCGCGGCCTCGGGGCGCTTTGGGAAGCAGTAGGGTAGGGACGTAGAGTAGAATCTAGGTCGTCGAGGGAGGGTCCTTGCAATTCGCTCGCAAGCTCGGTCATGAGGGTGGGATCAATGTCAGGATAAGACTGTTTGACAGCTTGGGTAGAGTTTGCCGGTTCTGTGCGAGTCCTTAGAGCAGCTGCACTCCAATCGATGACAAGTGAAGCTTGACTCTCGAGGCAGGGTAAAGTGCGGGAGGAGGGGACGACCAAGATAACTTGGTACTTGCGAAGCTTCAGGATTGACACGGCATAGGCATAATCACGATCACCGGTAATAAGGATGATCGTGGCAGGCGCAGGATGATCGACCGCAAATGCGAGCATATCGACTTGGAGGAGTCCCTCACTCAACAACGAGGGAAAGAGTAACACGTTGCACACACACCTAGAATCATTTTGTCTACGACGTCCTTTTTGCCGTTGTGGGGGCAGTCTATTATAGATACACCAGATGATTGGAGCTCAGAACGGAGGGTGACTGCGGACTTGGGCGACTGAGAAACATCGAGATAAGCTCTGAATGCCGTGGCGGAGCCGAATATACGGGCTATACGACCAATGTTGTTTACGATATCGTAGCCTAGACCAGATGAGTTGGAGGGAGGGTTGCAATTTTCTAGGAGAGTAAGCTCGTGAGCCGCGGGTATTGAATTGATGATGAGAACTGACCGTAGTCCCAGAAGATGGCAACCTTGGGATGATCTGACATGAGACAAGGAAGAAATATGAGCACAGCACGGCGCAAGAGGGATTTGTACTCGGTGGCCAGTACTATTGCGTGGAATGCACATGCGGGGTGGGTGCTGTTCCGTCCAGGCACTCTTCCTGCGTATCCTGTTCGGAAGGTTGCACAGCAACGTTGGGTGCGCCACTGAACGCCATCCAAGGACAGCATGTTCCCGTGAAGGAAATCCATACCCAGGCCATGAAGTTCCCGTCGAGGAACGCGGAGGTAGTGTGAGATGACCGTGGGGAGGTAGCGGGAAAAGGACGGTCATGGGCGAGAGGGTCGGATTAATCAGAGCAATGGCGTCGTTCCCCGTTACAGGATTACATTACATCGTATGGCATTCGCAAAGGACATCAATAGGTGTGGATATCTAAACGAGTAAGACGGGTCTACTTGACTTTCCGCTGGAGTTTACTGAGATGATAGTTGATGGACGGTCTTTGTGGTTTGGGATAGACGGGCTGGAGGGCATTGAGTAAGGCGCAGGATACACAACTAGATGGGCCACCAACCGTCGTGCGCATGCAGGTGAACAATGCGGCTGCCACCTCCTTGCATTTGGCGGAGTCAGCAGAGAGAACGTCGCCGGTGGCAGCCCAGCAGCCGAGCATGGCGACGAATTCGGCCTTGCACGGTGAAGGCCGGTATACTGATCAGAAAAAAAGAGTCGTCGGGGTCGGTCACGACTGGGCACGACGGGGACGCACGTTTGGACGGCCTGACCTTGACGCGGTCGATGTGCACCATGGCTGAAATATTTTGTTCAAAAATAAACACAAAACGGCGAATTTCTGCGCGCGGATAGTTCAAGTCCGCGAGCTTGGCTCGGCATTTCCCGCCCCGGCCACGTATGAGCGGCTGGCGCGTTCAAGAACGAGACAACGACCGGATCCGTAGCTCATTCCTGCACCTTGTTCATACCAGCCATGCCATCCCTGAACAAGAACAACGCCGGTCTGCCACTCCGAGTTCACATCGGATCGCCAGATTGCTGACGTGTGGTCTCCAGCCGTGAAACGGATCATGCAAGAAGCAAGAGAGCTTGCAAACGACTCTTGCACAGATTATCACGCTGCCCCACTCGAGGTATTCTTCATCGGACACTTTTCCGTCCATCTACTCAGTGTTCCGAATAGGACGACATCTTTGTATGTTACCTGCACCAGTCACCCCTTGCTCTCTTAATTTCCCCACCTAGGAATGGCATTGTACTATCAGAGGGCCGTCTGGGACAGAATTCGAGGGCGGCCTGTATCATTTCCGCATATTGCTACCTGCAGAATACCCTTTCCGACCACCCTCGCTCATGATGCTTACCCCAAACGGCCGCTTTGAACTCAACTCCAAGGTATTCATTTTCATTAGCCGACACGCTCGATTATGTGCTGAACTGCCGTTTTGGCAGATTTGTATCAGCTTCACAAATTGTCTGTCGTGTCTGCCATTTCATACAAGGCCTAGACTAATCCATTCGACAGATCACGAGGAGGAATGGCAGCCTGCGTGGGGCGTGCGAACGGGTGCGTACCCGGTCGGTTTTAATTGAAACTTGACTGATCCATGCTCGCAGCTATCCTTGGCCTCCAGGGGTTTTTCCCGCTCAAGGGCTCGGCCGCCAATGGTGTTGGCTCGGTCGAGTACCCCGTCTCAGAGCGCAAACGTTTAGCACTCATGCAAGTGTTCATATCAACAACTGCGTTGGAGTCTCTGATAATTTGCCACATTTCAGATCGCGGGAGTGGATTTGTCCCAAGTGCCAGCAAACTAACTTGGAATGTCTTCCAGACCCGCCACAGGATACAGCCTCGACCCTGAGTGAACCCGCAGGGCTCCGAGGACTTTCACGCGCGCAAGATCATTTTGAGCCTCCTATTCTTCAACCATCACCCACTCCGTTGCCAACCTCCCCAGAACGTTCCCTTGGGCCGAAGACAACGACATCTGATCCCGATCCAGCCGTCCCTTCGAAGCCTGTCACCGAGCCTGTCTCGTCGATCGCTGAGGAGCTGGAAAGCTCAATTGCCGGTCGCAGAGAGACCATCCGCGGATCACCACCTCTCGCCATCCATCATCGGTCTTACCGGCCACCGTTGCTATTGGACACCGCGATCTGTATGTTGCTCGTGTTGGTCGTAGCATTGTTGTGTAGGCGGGTTCTGTGAGTCGCATACCCCATTTTGTAGAGTGATGATCTATGATTCTCTGGACGTTCGTGGGCTGTAGGATCGTGTACTTTTGAAGTTTTGCACAGCTTGGAAAGTTTCTAGACCGAGAGCTTGGTGTTTGCAAATTGAGTGCATGATCGAGCCTGCAAGACCTCAACAGGGTGAACTGCAATCTCGTTATGTCAGCCCGTTGATTCAGAGATTTGTCAACTGAGCACTTGAGCTTGGATATATACCTCTGCCACCTCCCTCCATGTCCTCAGCAATCCGCCTCATCTTCTCCTTCCTCCTTACTTCCATGCCTTTCTCCATTGTCACGCAGAACTCGGCTTCTCTCGACCAGCCTGCCAAAAAGCGGTCGGCTCTTCTCACTCGCCCCCGCCACCCCGATGCCACTCCTATACCGCCCACACTCGTTAATTCGCCCCACCTTTCCTCGCCCCACAGCATCTTCAGGCGAGAATCCTCCCTGCGTAAATGGCCGTCCCAGGAGGACGACGAGTGGCTCCGGGACATGGTCCCGTCAGACAGATCTTCGGCGTCTGATGCCGACACAAAATCGGAGGCATCAAACGACTCCACTCCTTCGCCCACCTCCTCGGACAGCTCGTTTGGCTCCTTGCTTTTTGCCCCGTCGCCAATGTTGCGGCCACGCTCTCCCGGCGCTGATGCCCCCACATCCACTAAACATGCGCTGTGCGGCTCAGGCTCGGGTTAATCACCCCACAGTTAGCCACGCTCCGCCTATCACTTTTACGTCGCAAACAACTGCGCAGAAACGTTTTTGGCACGAGGGACGCTCTCATATATTTTAGGGCATCTCATCTCCTCATCTTTCTATCCATTTTGGGTTTCACGTGGGGCATAGGAACACTTGGGTTTTTTTAGGTACTCTGGACGTTCAACGTTTACATTCGGTTTTGGGTATATTTGGGGTTTTTTGATTGTTGTCGCGAGCAGTTACTATTCATCAAACACGTTCGCATATTGTATTTACTAACATTATCAGGTCCAGGATTTTTTCACGCATACTGGGTAGACACGACGTACTGTCATGCATCTGTATTACGAGGGGACACGGAAAACTAGTATATTTTTACTACATTACTTCTTCCCAGCATTAACACTGAGCACCAACACATCTTCGTCCTCCAAGTTGAAACTCGCGATCGTGCTCTTATTTGTGAGCATTTTGCCCGTGTAAGATATTCGCATTCTCGAAGCAGGTAACGTGCTCCCTGTTGCCTGAATGAATCGTTCGCGAAGTGTTGAAACAAGTAGCGTGAGCGGCAAGTCTGAGATGGTCACCGTCTTTCCGTCGAGCTTCCACTCCGGTTTCGAAGGCTCATTGGGGAGTTGAATGCTGAGGGAGATCGTGTAGGGGTGCATGCTAATCCAATCTGCCTCTGGATACAACGCGCCGCCTGGAAGCTTCGCAATTTTTTGTCTTTTGATCTGGGGTTGCTCCTCGAGGCCCTCCATTTCATCCGCGCTCCGCGCCATGCCAACCTGTGGGCCGGGCATACCCGTCATACGAGCAGGGTGCACACCAGGAGGGGGCGGCTGAAATCCAAAGGGTTGCACAGCATCTGGACCCTGATAGTGGAGTGGTGGCAACATTACTGGTGGTTGGTTGGAATACACAGAAGCTGGCTGGGGTCCTGATGATACGGTGGCAGCCGAGTATCCCGGATGAGACACAGACCCTGGAGCCTGGATAGGTGGCGCTGGTAACGACGCAGGCGCTGGTGGAAGCGTCGTCATCGGCGGAGGTGGAGCAGCAGCAGGCCCAATACCAGGCCCAATTGCATTGACATCCTGTGGTCCAAGACCCTTGGCGCGGTGAATAGCGGCGATTTGCTCGTCGAAATTGACATTGAGGGAATACTTGTCCATTGTGCTGACTTTGGTTGCAGTGTGCCCGTCCCAAACAACTTTTTCTTTCTCCTTCCGACGTTCTCGTTCTTCCTCCTCCTCCTTCTTTCGACGTTCTTCGTCCGCCTCAGCACCAAAGATATCCACACGTGTACGAGCAAGGTCCTTGAGTGACGAGACAACGTCCGCACCCCGTAAGAGCTCCGAGGCCTGAACTTTGCGGGCCTCCAAGGCATCTCGTTGGGATTTCCACTTGGGATCCAGCAGTTCAATGCGCATATGCTCGTCGAGCTCATCCACGGGAATCTGTTGACCACAGATAGCGCAAGTAGTGAGCGCAGATGTTTTCTTGGCGCCGACTAATATGGCTCGTTAGAAAACCACCGCCACTAGCAACGGAACGAAAACACTCACGCTTGGGTACATAATCAGATTTGATCTTCATCGGACCTGCAGCGTTAGCATTGGCTTGGATAACCCTTGCACGCTCCAACTCTCGCATCCTCTCATCTTCCTCGCGTTGCTTCCGTTGTTGTATCTCGTCGTCTTCATCCTCACTTTGTTCCATCGCGGCATCCTCGCCGTCTATTGCGGGAATACCTGCACCACCGACTGCTGCTGCTGCTTCTGCTTCTGCTGCCGCCTGTCTTGCCCGGTGAGCTTCGATGTCGTCGGCAGTAGTCTCCATGATCATTGCAGCCATACGCTTCTGCGCCAAAGTCATATTTTCGACCTCCTGCACGTTCATCGGTGGCGGTAGTTCCGAATTTGCATCGGCAACGGTAAATTCAATGGTTTGGACGATGGCATAATCATGCCAGTCGATTTCAGCAAAGGCCACTGTAAGTAAAGAATGTCAGTGCCTCAAACTGGCGGAATTGAACTAATCAAAACGTACATTTCTCTGCTTCCTGATCGTCTTGACGTTTCTTATCCTTTTCTCTCTTCTGTCGCTCCCATCGTGCATATTTCCTTGACTGTTCAAGAGCTTTCCACTGTGATTCATCCCGCGCGCGCTCGTAAATACACGACAATGACTCCTTGCTCGGGTACAAGACTTTTAGATATTGTTCGACCAAGCGATTGAAGTAGCCGAAGAGCGAGTGATTGGGCCGCAAAAAGTCAAATTGATAATTGCGCCCTTCTCTTTGTGAGAGGGCGGCAAGGAAGGCGCGTCCACGGCGAGCAGTGAAAAGAGCAGTCAGCTTCATGATGTCTCTGCAGGTAGAATGAGCATTAACGAACGGCAACCAATGATATATCGCTTACAGATCAATGGGACTGATACTCGGCATATCGATGACGAATTGGGGCTGAGGTGGTTCGACTCCAATATCTTCCTGAATCACAGGCGTTTTTTCACCCTCCTCCACCTTTTCCTTGTCCGGGGGTGCTTCCTCCACTTCCTCTCCGGCAGATATTCGGTCCATACGATGCCTGTAGTAAGCATGATAAGGGTCCGCAGGGTTGAGGAACGAGAACTTGGGATCCTGACGCTGATTCTCGCGAATCTTGTCCTCGAACTGCGGGGGGTTGACTGAGCGCGCAACGAAGAGAGCGGTTCTGTCAATGACAGCTAAAAGGATGCTCAGTCGGTACCAAGCTTTTGTTGAAGACTGAAAGATTACTTGCATTTGATTTCTGGGGGAGGGAGAATGAGACCGCTGGCGAACCTGAGGGAGGGCTCCTTGATCATGTCAGTGTCGCCGTTGAAGGCATGTCCGTTCAATGCGGGTATTGTCTGCATCTCGACTGCCATCGTCGCGGTCGTCGTGGTCGTCGTCGAGAATAGTGAGCCGCGCGGCCGTCGGGCGGCCACAGTCGGAGGTTGAAAAGATAGACCGGCATGTTTCGGCACTTTGTTCCCGCTCGCTCCTTGTCGAAATGTACGGCGCGTTCCATCCGACGTCTGTCGCATTCAGCGGTCTCCTATGGTCAGTCTCACGTCTTTGGGGCCGTCAAAAAACTGAGCAAGGATAGGAAAACACCATGGAAGTTGTCCGTGACGCGCAAGGCGAATGCGCGTGCCCGCCTCAAAAAGGTGGATGCGGTCATCGAGGCCGTCCGTGCAAGTGGCGTTCAGTGCAAAGCCTTGGTGAGCATAGCACCAAATTGACTTGGTTCGATGGTCCTGACACTCTCCAACCTAGGACCGCGCCATGCTCTTGCCCAAGGAACATGAAATGATCCCGAAAGATAAATACACTGTCTTCAGCTCAACTGCCCGCGGATATCGTAAGGGTGTTCACAAGGTGCCAAAATGGACAAGGGTATGTTTTCCTTTCACGCCGGCGGGACGCTTTTTCACAAACGCCCTATAAAGTTGACGCTAAGGACCAACCCAAAAGGCTTTTAGTCTCGAATTCACAAACCACTACGCTACTTTTATCTACGATGCGTGAATCAGCTGGCCACGTCGGAGTGGCCAGCAGTGGATAACCACTAAAACAGCACCACATGTATTTTCCCCTGCCTAATTCCCTCGAGTACCTTCGGCGCCCCAAGAACTGTTTTGAAGATTTCGTCCCGAGTTTCCGGTATATCAAGCAGGTTCCGATTCTTCGCATCCCGGAAGGAGATGTCAAGCACGATGTGCGTGAGCTGGGACACAGATAGTGCGTCTGGGAATAATTATTAAATCGAGCTTAGCTTTGCTTCGCGGTCTTTGCACCTACCTGTTTCACAAAGAAGTTTGCCAACTCTGCCTGGTGTACCAGCAGCACAGCCAATCTTTGACCGTTCGAGATATCCAACGTGCTCTTCCAGCTTAAAATGTTTTGCGAAAAGCTTGGCTACATCCCCACCCTTATCACCACGTAGTCTCTTGTCCTTGAGAACTCTGGTCACATCGGCTACCCGGAGGGCCGCTCCGGCAATGTATAGCAAAGTTGGTGCACCTGGTGACTTGGACCTCTGCGAAAGCCGCCTGTGCAATACGGGAAGAACTAGTAGAAAATTGATGGTTTTGAAGCGAAGGGGGTAGAGAGAAGAGACACATACGTACCTTTGACGATAAAATCAACCAGACGATCCAACGACCTCGACTCCGTCCATTGCGTCGTGTCCGTGATTGCTGTTTCTATCTGCAGTTCAATCAAGATTACAAGAAACCAGTTGTGTTGGATGCGCTCACCAGGGATACGCCTATCATTGAGCTCGAGTCCGGACAGCTCTGGATATGCTTTGGCTTGCATAGCAGACATGTAGTCCGCGAGCTTGTTGGCCGGTTGCGCGGCTATCGAGAGAGGCTCGAGGACCTCTAGTGCTTCTGCGAGTTTCCGTCTCTGTATGATCCATGCTATGTCACAACGTGGTCGATCTCGGGATGGTGCAAGTGACCTTTGCTTGTCTCTCCTTGTCTTTTTCTCTGCGTTTCCGTTTTGCCAAGGTTGCCTCGCCCTTGGGAGCGGGTTCATCCTGCTCCGCCTCTTCGTCCGCACTGAGGAAACCATCGATGCCATCACTCGCTCCCGGGCGCGGGTCGAAGGCTGCATCCTCCTCGCCAGACAAGGCAACGAGGTCATCCGGAACGAAATCGTCCCCCAGGTCATCGCCACGCTGGGCACTCATCTATCTGCAAGAGAGCAGTGGGAAGGAACTGTGCTAATAGCCCGTCCGGTTACCGGGCGTTGCCGTATGTATGGGCTGGAGGAAAAGAAAGGAAATGAGGAGATAGCAAGACGAATGGGGAAACACAGCACATTTGCCTCGACCCTTGAGCTCTGACAGCAAACATGAGCAGAACACGCACCCCTGCCCACAACGCTGCCCAACCAACTCATGTCTCTCGTCGTCAGTTCACTTGTTTCATGTATGCCCTCTTTTCTCACCCTTGCCAATCTATCGTCCTCTTTGCTCCTTTTCGTCCTTGCCCTCGCAATACTGTCTTTGGTCGACAGGTTCTTGAAGGCACCAACCCAAATACCAGAAAAAACCCGTTCGAAACAGCACCGTCCGGAAACTCCTTCCAACTCGCCGCAGGGGCCTCTTCCAATGCCCTCGACATTTCATCAACCACCTGCCAAGGTTCTCCACGAACTTAACCACACAGAGCCCCCCCGCGTCACAAAGGAATCATTCCTAACGAATCCACAGATAGAGACTGTCGGTGTGAAGCAACCCTATGACACCTTCCTCGTCCTCGATGTCGAGGCAACGTGCTTCCAAGGAACGGGCTTTGAATGGCCAAATGAAATCATTGTGCGTCTTCTGCTCCTTCACACTGCCGGTCTCTGATTATACAGCAACCAAAGGAGTGGCCAGTATGTCTCTTACGATGGAAAGACAAATCTCTAAAGGGAAGAGCCGGCCGGTTGGAGATCGTCAGTGAATTTCGCAGCTTTGTCAAGCCTACATGGAGACCTCGCCTATCCCAATTCTGTACCGATCTAACTGGAATCACTCAAGTTTGTTTCCCGCTCCCTCACATTCTTGGTCTCACTATAGCTTGTCTGTAGGAGCAAGTCGATTACGCCCCCACATTCCCCAAGGTCCTCAAGATGTTTGCGAGATTCTTAGCCCAATACGGGCTGATTGACCCCAAGAGTGGCAGACCTCTGCAACGATTCTGCTGGTGCAGTGATGGACCATTTGACATACGGGATTTTGTAGTGAAGCAATGCTTTATATCAAACGTCGGTATCCTGAAACTAAATGCTGAATTCAACCCAATTTCAACTGCAACAATATCACTACTTGTTTGACAGGTACCAATGCCGTCATGGTTGAGGGGCGATGTTCTCGATGTACGAAAGATCGTCTCTGTTTGGGCTGCAATGAACGGTGCATCCGATAATCAGCATGTTAACACAAAGGTATGCCCATGTTGTCGTCGTTTTATCGTTCCCTGTCGTTTATTTTATATTGGCAGATTCCGCCGGGTCGCAACTTCCGGTCTTTGAATATCACACAGCAGCTACGCGCGCTCACACTGGGCCCATTTCAAGGGAGAGTTCACTGTGGGATTGATGTCAGTATAGAACATTTAGTAGCGAGTTTCATCTGATCGTTGTCTCTTTCACTCTCGCGTATAATTCAGGACACCCGAAACATCGCACGTATCATCATCGAACTTGCCAGTCGCGGGATTCGCTTGGAACCCAACACTCCGATCAATCCTAACAGGCGATGGCAATGGATGGGAAAGCCTGGAGAAGTCTTGGAATACTGTCTCATCTAAATTCATTTTGATGAACTCGTACACACGCCCATTGTGACAAGTACTTATGTAGCAGCTGTCTTTCTCAGCGACGCGATTTGTCCCCAAGTTAGCATTCTGAGCGGTGGCGAACGAGCTTGATTGACAGTGAAAGACGTTTTAAATAAGTGTGTATACATAGTTAATATCTGGGCGAGCTCGCCGGCGAACTCTAGTGAAGATGATGTTCATACTGCGGTCCGATACCATTTATATAGCTGTGTGACCCTGAGGTTTCCTGACGACCTCAGCGCAGTTGACATCATCATCCAAGAAAGAGCATCGGATGATATCCTGCGCTCGGAGGGCTCACGTGCATGCCAATATTAATAACTGAGCCATAAAAACGCCCCGTGTGAGAAATGGATGGACCGGCGGTGAACAGTTGATCTCATATTGGAGACAGCGGGAAATCACTGAGAAGGCGTAAATATAGTTACAGTTCATAACGGAATGATCGACAGTACTTACGAAATCCCAGAGGGTACCAAAGGCAGGAATTCCAAGAGTCTTGCAACCGTGTTGTATCTCGAAGTTTCCGACGTAGTTTGAAGTGATGAATACGACTGGTGTAAATGTCAGAGAATTTTCAGCTTCAGAGGAGGGTTGAGCAGAGTATGTACCTTCAGCCTGCCAATAGTCATAGGCTTCTTTCAACACCTTCATCGTATCCGGACGACCGCCACGCTCCTTGCTGTCCCACAGGAGATAACGTTCAGGTCCGAGATGTCGGTGGATAAGGCCACTGATGGTTGGGCCGAACGTCTTCTCTTGGTCGGAGCCTAGCAGCTGGTGTCAGTCTTGGACAAGGGCACATCTCGGAGGTGACACACCAATCCAAATGAGATACCTGCAGGGGATACATATTAACTACCACGATCCTCCGCAACAAAAAGCTTCTCACCAGTAAGGTGATTGAATACATGTCGAGAGGGCGGCTCCAAGACCCGTTCCCGTGCAAATACGGATGCCACGCTTATACAACGTCGATGTGTTGGAGACACCGGCAACCTGGACCAACTGTGAGAATCCAGGCCATTACAAGGACTATGTCGAACCCACTTTGAGCTGACGTGTCCAGATCTTCCTCGGAGGATCATTAACAAGACTTTTGGTGAAATCACCTGGAAGGGCAATAAACGAGGGCTCGCAGGACTCGAAACCATCAGCAAGCGTACCTTGCACACCACAAATCAAATAATGATATTTGGCATGCGTTCCCTCACTGTAACGCACTCAGAGAGAAGAAAGGATGTTGCAAAGCGAGTTTACGTACGAGATGATACCAAACGCATGGTATTCCATCACCATGGAACGGCTGATACGGGCAAGCAGACCCTGCTGCATGCCACGCTCGAAGCGAAGGACCGCGACTTTCGGAGATGGCTGGCGGAGACGGTCAACCCGAGATACGTTTTTCGAGGTTAGTATTTCACTCACTAATTCTATGTCAACTCGAACTTTCCGGGTACAAATCCAAGGAAGGACAATGCTGTCGAAGCGTTGTCAGAGTAGGCAAATGCATTGACGAGGATGATACAGACAAGAGGGTCATGCCCATGGAATACCAGAACGCTTGCTGGCGGACAACGTAGACACCGCTACGATCCCATTTTCCATCCGTGACATCGTAGGTGTTGGTCAGGATTGTGTATACCCAAGTCAGCACGAGAGATGTCCAACCGAAGAATCGGTGATTCCTTTCGAAGACGCTATATAATTGATTGTCAGCCATCGTCAAGGAATATGTCTAGAGATACATACTTGTGGTGAGAATTACGAACCCAAGGCAAACCAGCGATCAGGGTGATCAGTAAAGTGATGACCAAAATGACACCGAAAGCCAGGAGCGAGTCGTTGTATTCATACTTGACTTTATACTGCATAACGAGCATGTAGATGAGCCATGCGATACCAGAGATTGCGCAAGAGCTGTGAATACCGCCGAGATGCTGATGACAAGACATGAGTTTACACTCCGGAGCGTTCGGAGATTCCACATACCTGGAGGGTAGAGGTGCAACCAAGACGAAAGTAGAGCGGTGTCCATTTGGCAAACAGCGTGTTGACAAATAAATAGAGGAGGCGCCCAAATATTTCGTTTCGCATGAGGACTGCAAAGTTCAAATTTCCCACTACCAAAGCACCCGGATACTGACGAGCGTATGGCCAGAGACCGGCGGCGGCGAAACCCAATGCGATGAAGTTCAGGGTAAAAATGACCGTAAAAAATCGTCTTCACAGCAATATGAGTGAATGGGAGGAAGGTGTATATGGTAGGACCAACCTATACGAGTCGTACCAGATGATAAAGTGGACCCATTGGCTGATCTTCATTTTCTGGGGTTTCGGGGGTTGGGGAGGGGGCTTCGCCACATTTGAGGGTGATACAGGTGCATCCTTCTTGAGAGATTGTACGGGGAACACGTCGAGATCGACGGGCTTCTTCTCGCTCTTGGTGAGGTCAGGATTGGCAGTGACCTGAGGGGACCGGACCTCCAGTACCCCCTTCTCGGCATCATTATAGGCGGGGCGCGACATGATTATTTCAAAGGCAGTGAGCAGAGTACCCGCTGGCCGTCAAGAAGATGGGTGAACCGCGAGATCATCATTTCTCCCTACCCGCTTAGCTTTTATTCATTCCGGACATCGCCAGGACTATACGGGGAAGGGAGACAGATCTGGGAAATGATCTGGTGGCAGAGTGAAGCAGTAACAAAGCGGCGGGCGTTCACACCAGTGCTTCCGATCCCGACTGACCGTCCGGCATTCGAGGACGGGAACAACATCCCGGGTATGGGACAGGACTCGTTGATTCATGTGGGCCGGTCTTTTTCATTTGCCAAGGCTTTCTGCTTTTGCGCGGTGTTCGGATTGGCAGATTGCGTGCCCGTGAATGGGAAGACACGTAGTTCGGGTTTATCCACAAGGGAACGCAGTGGGACCGTTGTGCGTACCGGCTCCGATAGCGTTCTAGAGAGTGTGACACCCTGAGCAGGGGCATGTGAGAAGTAGGACTGGAAATAACTCTACAGCCGCAGATGAGTGGCAAGCAGAAATTGACATTTACATATGCATATATCCTGATAGGTTTGTGCTGGCGTGCTCTCTGCACCACCGGGACTGGATTCTTGGGAACCTGAGGGCAACACGTCATTAATAGATCATTGAGGTGGGAAGCGTTAGCCCGTACCACTTGAGAATTGGCTGTCAAGAAACAACTTTTGGAACAGTAGGGGAACTCACTGTAGCCAAGCGGGCAGTGCCTTCACAGGCAAAGGTTATTGATATCCGCAGAGCGTTGCCATCCAGCCGGCGCGCCGCAATAATGTACTCTGGCCGCAGCGGCACACGGTGGTTGTCGACGGAAGAATGTTCGACCCGTGATTGAGACACTCGCGGGGGTGTGAACGTTGAACCTGTGCTCATGTCCGCGAGTCGGTAGTACATAGCACAGTGGCACTGTAGCAATAGTGAGCTGGTGGGATTTATGACACTCTCGGATCCCGATTTCGCACGTTTGCGTACCACTGTGCTCCTTGCTGCGAGTTCTCAGGGCAAAAGATAACGTCTGACGGTATGTGCGCATCGCCAGTGATCGCAGTACGATTGCAGTGCGACAAGTTGGGTAGGAACGCGCAGCAACCGGCACAGGAACTCGCAATCCACAAGAATTCAGTGTACACCCACGAAGGCACCATTCTATCTAGGGACAAACTGGTCGGATTGACAACGACAATTACAGTAATGACAGAGATAGCCGGAATGGCAAAATGTCTGGAATAGAGAACCCGACAGGCGCTGGGAAAGTGCAGTACTTTCAAGATGTCTCCACCAATGTGAAAACTTGTCCAATCACACCGGAACTTCAAAGCCAGCGACCTTGGCAATTTATCAGCAGGGTAATATGTCATTACCACACCGAGGCGTCGCTACGGTACAAATATAAGTTAGCGTACAAAGGGCATCATCCTCCCTCTTCTACGAAATTCTTGAGATGTCTGAGCTGCGCAGAAACTTCTTCCTTGAACAAGCCGATTTCATTGCTGTTCTTGGCAATGGCCCGGATGGTCTCATCTTTGAGACGTGCAGCCTTGGCGAGTTGCTCCCGGTAGCTGCGGATTTTGGCATGAACAACAGAGAACATGATATTAGTAGAAGGTGCTTACTCGAACTGCAGGGCCTGAAGTCGCGACTTCACCCCCATCCCACCGGATAATGCTGCCGTGCGTGCGTGCGCGACTTCCCTCTCTAGCCGCGCGGCTTCGGCGTTGCTTACCATAGATTCTTGCTGGGCCGCCTACCGCAATGTCGGCTGTGCACGGTAACATGACGTAGCAAGTCACTTACATCTCGGAGGTCGTCTGCTTGTTCGTTCAATCCCACCACCTTCTTTTCGATCTCTCGGACTTCCTCGTCCACGTTTTCACACTCCAATGTCAACTGATCGAGTTCGTTGTCCACCTTGATCCGCTCACTCTCCACATCAGCACGCTCAGTCCTTTTTGTCTCTGCCACCGTACTGAGAGTCGGTTTGATCACCTTCCGGATATCAGAACCTGTGAGAACCTGTTGGAGATTGGATGTCGCGATATTGAGTTGTAGTGTAAGGTCGATTTCTTGCAAAGGTGGAGGAATCGGCGGAAATAAGCCGAGCGAGGAAAGGAGACCAGTATATAGGTCGAGAGCCTCCTCCGCAGCTGCTCCTCGATTTGTCATTACCACCTCCAAAGACATGACAGCTTTCTGGGCTTCGGCGATCCTATGCTTGAGATCCTCGAGATTCCGGGTCAGTGTTTCATGGTCGGTATTCATGCGGATAACTTCCTCCGGTGTTAGATTCTGTACTTTCACTATATCGGCTAGTTTCGCATGTTCACTCTTAAGCTGCTCCAAATTTGAAGCTGAAAAAATCAGGAAAGAGCTGACAAGGTTTATGCATGACTTACTCCGGATGGTGAGTTCAGCTTTCTCGTGTGCAATGGTGTCAATCAAGTGCTTCTTCCGCGATTCAAAACGTTGGAGAACGTCGTGGAACTTCGCTTTGTCGCTGGCAAGAAACCCGTGGGTTTTCTGCAGTTTTTCGAGAGGAGCCTAAGGAAGACTGAGATCCAAATCCGCAGTAGACTCATTATACCCACGGCAGACGATTGAAGTTGATCAAACTCGACTTTAATCCTGGAGAGCCGCTCTTTTTGCTCTTCTAGATCATTGACGACTCTTTCGTTCTTCTTTGCTTAAAGGAACATAAGGCTTGATTAACAGCGAGGATATATAAACTCACCATAGCGTGCCTCCAGAGCTTTATCTTGCTCCTCGAAGATATCCGCACCGTGAAAAAATGTGATATATGCCTCCGTAAAATAGTCGAAAGCCAGAGCTTGGTGATGTATTGGATCGTGAAATTCCTCTGGTACTCTATCCACTACTTGTAGGGTTGGGTCATCGGTTTCCAGATAATGTACTCGAGCCTAAAACATGGCTAAGAGCGTGTCTTTTCACAGTTGAAGAGGACTGACCTTTCCCATTTCTACCAACCAATGCAACACAGCAAGTAATGCTGGCCATGAATGCATACTACCAGGAGCAGCCAACCATTTATTGTCAAGCTGAGACGTGAACGGGTATCGAAGGGCTTTCAGAGCTGGCTGAAACTCATCCTCGAAGCGCATCTTGGGATCAAAAGGGTATGATGGATCAACTACACTAACAAGATGCTGGAACATCGCGCGAAAGTCCTTTCCAGTTATACTTGTTAGAGTTTGCATAGAAATCTCGTATTCGGTACCCTGGAGCCAGGAAAATATTTCCTGGCGCATCTTAGCTTGATATGAGCGCTCGCGAATTGGCCGAGGGTCCTTGAGTACTTGGTTCCCCGATGGTGCAGGAAGAGCGCCAGCGCCCCCCCACATTGATCCACGACGCGTAGAACTTCAGTAATGATACCTTGGTCAAAAGGATACGGACCTATAGAGGAATATATGGGCTCACGAGTTGAGGGGAGTCCGGCCATAGTTTGACTTGGTCGTGCTCTGCAGAAGCGGATTGACGTTCTGAGATCTGTATATGGATTGCCGAGGATTAGATGCTGGCCCACCACTAGAGGGGGGTAGATATGGCGCGCGCCCAGGTGGACCCGCGAGGCTCATACGCACGGACGACGACGCAAGACCCTTTTTGATTGTGGATGGAAGGGGTAGCCCAGATCGAGTGTTTCCATGGAGGTCGGCTGCAGGTTGAGTAGTCCGTCGTATTGTTTCGGACATGATGTTCCATATGGTGTCGAAGGAAGAGATGGCATAAACGCGCCCTCAGAACGCGACATAGAGTCACGTGACTCGGATGCGTACTAGACCCCTCTCCGAGTTAGCCAAATTCACTCATTCAAGCCATACCTGTGGTCATACCTACGAGGATGGTTCAGAAAGACCTATTCGGCGGTGCCATAGTTGCTGAATTCCCGGCCAACCTCGTAGACGTATCGTGCGTCTTTGACGGTTTATGGTTTCGCTCGGTCCCAGCGTAATCCCGTTCACAGGGACCTTCGCCAAGTTCCAGACAATCAGGAGGTCTTTTTGTGTCCTGATTCCAATGTTTCCATCATTATCGAAGTATTGCAACGCGTATCAGAGCCAGTTGATGTGGAAGCAATAAGGTGATTTCATTGTCCCTTTGTCATTTCCCGGATCTACTGACTTTCTAAAGGTTCCACTTTGAAGCATTGGCTCATGACAACGATGCGATCTCGAGCGCGATCAATGGACCTCCCTTTATTATGCATAATGATCGAGGGGATCGGACACCGTCCCCTATCATACTACATGGATCTCAACGTGTCCGTAAATTCAACGCAATCGCCGCAGACAACGTGGACATATCGATCGCTCTCTTTCGTGTTCAGTCTGGAGGGAAAAGCGCTGACCTTGTGGTGTCGGTGAGCATACCCAGGAGTTCGGGGGGTTGCGTGGACGAAAGGCGTGCAGCCGCCATCGTATCAGAATTCAACTCATTAGTTTCCTCTCTCCGTATCATCGACCACGACCTCTTTTGCTGAGCATGTGCCCTCCGAACCCAATCTGTGCGCTCCTAGATCTGTCACTTCAGGTTTTCTGCTCGAGCATGTGGACCTTCTTCGGGCGGCTCAAGCCACCACCCATCCATCCCACGGACTAGCGTGTCCAAGGACGTGGGATGCAGTCCCATGAATTCGGACGCAAAAATTAATGTCGGTACTCATGCTATCTTTTCTCATGGATGTGTACGAGACAGTCCACACACGCATGCTATTGATCAACGACAACTCGTTATTGCAGCACATCAGCATCAACGCCAGCGAGTTTATTTTATTTATTTTTGACCCGGATCGGGTCCACAATTTTCTGTAACGAACACAACCACGCAGCGACCAGCACAGAAATTCACCTGACCTGTTTGTTGACAGGCGTGTACGTCGTGGGCCTGTGGGGATGGCCACAGGTGTCCTAGTGTCCTAGCGGATAAACCTGTCACACCTGTTACGAATCTCGAAGGTGAGATATTCAATGATCGGTATACATAGTTGATGAGACAGGATCAACATAGCTTGAAGCTTGAACGGCGATAAAGAAAGCACTGATTCCCAGAAAGCTACATATATGGACTAGGCGTGTCCTGCTTCATCCAACTCTTGCTCAGCTTCAGGTTCTTCCTCGATGCGTTCACGGACGCCAGCCTTCGTGGCCTCCGCAGCAGCTTTGGCATCCTTCTTTCGTTTTGCTGACTCTTTCAGTTTCTCCCACCGTTCACGGAACCGTGCAATCATGACTTTCTGTGTAACATTCGGACGTTAGATAACAGTGATGCTTATCGTGGTCGTAGCCAACCTGTTTGTCATTTTCCACACGAGCGACTCGAAGTTCTTCTTCGAGGTCTCTTATTCGGCGTAAGAGGTGTGCATCGCGGTCACGTCCTACATTGAGGGCTGCCATGGGAGCGGGAACGGATGGTATATTGATATTAAGAGCACCGAGATCCACTGCCGGTTGTTGTCCACCCGGTCGCTGTAAGACAAGAGAAGCTCCCATAGCCCTCTGTGCCTATGACACAGAAGCCATCGTGTGAATACGGTGCAACAAATGAGGTGAGAACATGGGCTCTACCTGATGCCGTGCCATCACTATACTATCCCGCAATAATTGATCCTGTTCCTTGCGTAAATGTAATACGCGCTCTGCTTCAGCAAGTCGTCTTTGCATTTCCTCTACCTCTTGCTTAAGGGAAACATTTTCTTTCCTTAGCGTCGATGTTGCTGGATCCGACTCAAGCGGGATCAGGTAGAAAGATTCTGACAGGTCGTCACCTATCGTCCAATGGGATGGTGTTAATTATGGAGTTTTTTTCGTTGACGGCAAGACCTACCTTCGTCTGCCAATACTTCTTCGTCACTTTCTTCCAGAACAATGTTTTGTTCTATGCCAATAACGTGAGTGTGATTACTGATATTATCGGGAAACAGACATACTCGATTTTGGCCTTCCGTCGAACCCGAGTTTTCGTGAGAACCTGGAAACAAAGGCTTCTTCACGGTCAGTCTCACTTCCTGAGCTCCCATCTCGCTGCAACCCTCGTTTCCCTGAATAGCTCGATTCCGTTCCGAGGGGGGCCGTGGTGAAAGCGACAGGCTGAGAAAGAGTGTCCAACATCCCTTCCATGATTCGCCAGAAGTGGTTAAAAGCATCTCCTGGATCAGACTATTCTCAACGCAGGCATGAAAGGTCAACCGGTTAAAACAGTGCGTCCAGAAACCATTACATACCCGTTGCCCAAGTACCATAAAAGATTCATCGACATTGTTCTGTGAATCCATCAGTCGCAGAGAAGCGCTGGAAGGCGGTGGGGGTGATGGAATTGGGTAGGAGGGATGGGCTCCGCCACTTGGGGCTGAGGAGTTGTGTTCGGCACGCATTTGAGCGAGAGACACCTTCTGCGGAAGAGTGGGATCTTTGTTTTCTTCCCGTAGCTTGGCGATCCTCCGCTCAAGATCTCTTCCAGCTTTGTGGTGCTCGTTGTAAAGCATGCGGAGTGTACGCTTCATCTGCAATCAAAAGCTCGACTCTGAGTGACACAAGGACATGGGATGACCAAGGGGAAAAAGTACGTTGCTGTCATTTGATTTCTCTTCGCACTGCAGGAAGGCATTCGCAGCTTTCGCGTGCTCTTCTGCAGCAGGAATCAATAGTCCTTCACTCAAAAATTCTTCGGCATTTGCTGCATGTTGGTGTGCCTACGACTTGCACTTGAGCGCGCAGACGCATCCGATTACGACTACACTCACAGTGTGCAAGGGTGAATGTGTCGTTGACATTTCGTTGCGTGTTGTCTACAACAGTGTGAGGGATGTTCGTGCAAGGGATATGTGCAACTATTGTCATTGAGCGGGTAGTAGTAAGAAGCATCGACAAGACTACATAAGGGAACGTCCTGTGTATCCTTTTTGGGACAACGCGCCACCGCCAGTGACAACATCAACTGGGAGGTGCAATCTTCTGGATCCTTGCGCTATTTCCCTGCCAACTCAGTCCTCCGAGTCGTCTAAATAGTCGGGTCGTGCCGCATCGTCTCTGAGGCTTACACAAGGGCTCTTCTCTTGCTCTTCCCAGTTGGACATTTGCTTTCCTAGTAGCACAACGAGCGGGACCAGTTTGTCAGCCTCAGTCGCCGGGCATTCTTGGTAAACACTACCTTTCGTGCATTGGTACGACGTGGTGTTGGTTTATTCTTGCGCATGGCCATACCATTGGTCACCCCATCACGACTTTACTGGCAGGAATATCCCACCTTGGTACCGCTGTCCACATGCGACACGCATTCGCTCGAACGAAGAGGTTGGTCTAGTCATCCAACCGAGAAATGTCCCAAATACTTGTGAGACTGGGTCGCCGTAGATGTAAGAATTTAAGAGTCTGCAATAAACCGTCGGGGTGCCGAATGTGCCGAGCTGCGGGCGGTGTCTGAAAATGGGAGACTCGGCGCTCGGCTTGATTGTTGCTGCCGTCGTCGTCCTTGTCAACGTCCAGCAACGTCGGTGAGGATCTCAGACTTTCAGGAATCGCCGCTGGCAATTCGACCTCCCGTTGCTCCCTTCCTCACTTCGATGTCGACCCCTGCACACCTGTCAGTGTCTCCCACCCTCTTGTGCATCGCAGCGCTCACACCCTCACAGCAGGAAGAAAATCAGGATAACGGGTGCGTCTTGTTGCTTATTGTAGCATCCCTGATCTATGTAGACACTGACCGCGCAATAGTTGTTGCCGCAGATGGATTATCGAAGCGGGATGTTTTTCGTCTCCCCGACCCCTTCGCAGTCATCACCGTTGACGCAGAGCAGACACATACCACCAGCGTTATAAAGAAGACTCTAAACCCGTACTGGAACGAGAGTTTTGATATGTGAGTGGTGCTTTTCCTTGGCGGTGTCTCCACATATGCCTTTCTTATCTCTCATCTCCACAGCACCGTCAAGGATTCCTCTGTCGTCGCTGTCCAGATATTTGACCAGCGCAAGTTCAAGAGACGCGACCAGGGTTTTCTTGGAGTTGTCAATGTTAGAGTCAGTGACGTTCTTGATCTTGAACTGGGTGGACATGGTAAGCGCCCGCCAGTGATGCATCATTCCGCGTGCCCGATGAACTCAAATTTCGCCAGAGATGCTAACGCTGGATCTGAAAAAGTCCAACGATAACCTTGTGGTGCACGGCAAGCTGATCATATACTTGTCGACCAACGTCAATCAACCCATTTCCAACCCTGGACCCCCTCAGGTACAAGGCGTTACCACTGCACTAGCTGACATGGGCATGAATGAGTCTACCATATCTCTTTCGCCCAGTGGAGTTGCTCCGTCTGGAAGCGCTCTGTCCAGAACTTCCAGCGCACACGCAGCTGAGGCCGCGACACCACTAATGCCAGTGCCTACTGCCCATGTCCCATCTTCCTCTTCTGGTCTCACCGATCAGGACCAGTCTCCTTCCCAATCCAATCGTCCTGTCAGCTCAGGTGGTGCAGGTACGCATGCAGCTGCCCAACAGACCAATGCTGCAGTTGCTGCATCAGCCTCTGGGGCAACCAATCAACAAAGAAACTTCAACCCGAATGTCGACCAGTATGGAGCGCTGCCTCCTGGATGGGAGCGCCGTATCGATCCTCTTGGTCGAACCTACTATGTAGATCACAACACGCGAACCACAACCTGGAACCGGCCATCTCCAGATCAATCGGTGAATACCAATAATCAGGACAGCGAGACAAGTGCGGCGAGAGACCAACATTCCCGTCGTGTTTTGGCGGATGACATGGTTGATGTCGGCCGTGCTAATATACAACCCGGTGTCCACCGTGCTGGTTCAACTACACCTCAGCCCACCTCGAACAACACTTCGTCAGCTGCCCTCGCTGCAAGTAATAATATTACTACCGCAGGTACTGGTAGTCTTCCCGCTGGATGGGAGGAAAGGTACACTCCCGAAGGGCGCCCCTACTATGTTGACCACAACACTCGCACAACTACCTGGGTCGACCCCCGTCGCCAGACAATTATCCGTGTCATGGGACCCAACGGCCAAAATTCAGCCCTCCAGCCCCAGGCTATTTCTCAACTTGGACCCTTACCCTCTGGATGGGAGATGCGTCTCACCTCAACTGCACGTGTATACTTTGTCGATCACAACACCAAGACCACGACATGGGACGATCCCCGTCTTCCATCTACATTGGACGCGAATGTGCCACAATACAAACGCGATTTCCGGAGGAAGCTCATCTATTTCCGTAGCCAGCCAGCCATGCGTGCACAACCAGGTAATTGCCAGATCAAAGTCAGGCGAAACCACATCTTCGAGGACAGTTACGCGGAGATTATGAGGCAGACGCCTAATGATCTAAAGAAACGTTTGATGATTAAATTCGATGGCGAGGATGGTTTGGATTACGGTGGCCTTTCTAGGTGTGTTGATAAGCACAATAAATCATCGCGAACTAACCATTTATCAAGAGAGTTTTTCTTCCTTCTCTCGCACGAGATGTTCAACCCATTCTATTGCCTGTTTGAATACTCCGCGCACGATAACTACACTCTGCAAATCAACCCTGCGTCAGGTGTAAACCCCGAGCATTTGAATTACTTCAAGTTCATTGGACGTTGTCTTGGACTTGGTATCTTCCACCGACGTTTCCTCGATGCATACTTCATCGTTAGCTTCTACAAAATGATTTTGAGGAAAAAGGTTACACTATCCGACCTGGAGTCTGTTGATGCGGAACTTCACCGCGGTCTAACATGGATGCTGTAAGTTTCCCGCCCACCGAAACTTCTTTGTTCGCTCATTCCAGACACAGCGAAAATGACATTACGGATGTTATCGATGAAACTTTCACCACATCCGAAGATCGATTCGGAGAGCTTGTAACGATCGATTTGAAACCTGGAGGCGCAGACATTCCTGTGACCGAGGAGAACAAGAAAGATTACGTCGACGCCGTGGTCGAGCATCGGATCTCGAAGCGCATCAAAGATCAGTTCGAAGCTTTTATGTCGGGTTTCAGCGAGTTAATCCCACAAGAACTGATCACGGTCTTCGATGAACGAGAACTCGAGTTGCTTATTGGTGGGATGTCTGAGATTGATGTGTAAGTTCCCGTGTTCGTGTTGTCGCGCTACTACGAAACAGACTTTACAGTGACGATTGGACGAAACATACCGACTACCGAGGCTACGAGATGAACGATGAGGTAATTCAATGGTTCTGGAAGTGTATTCGTAGTTGGCCACCCGAACGCAAATCCCGACTGCTACAATTTGCAACTGGTACATCGCGCATTCCTGTCAATGGCTTCAAGGATCTGCAAGGCTCAGATGGCCCTCGGCGTTTCACAATCGAGAAGTCTGGTGATCCATCACAATTACCGAAGAGCCATACTTGTTTCAACCGCATCGATTTGCCACCGTATAAGGACTATGCGAGTTTGGAGCAAAAGCTTACACTTGCTGTAGAGTAAGTCCATCGTTTATCAGGAACATGGTTAGGTCGTTGACGGGTTTGTTTTCACAGGGAGACCGTCGGATTCGGTCAGGAATAAGTTTTTGCAGATAGAGAAAAAATCTCCCTATTTACCCCGCTTTCACCTTTCCATATTCTTCTTTTATCTTCGTGACTGAATGACATCCTATCTCATCTGTAATCTTACTAGGATGTACTGCTGTTTGCATAGGGATCCGGTCTGCCTTGAATGTCGCCAGCTCTATCGTCTCCCATGTTACACGCTAAGCAATATCATAGCAGGAAATTTCCAAAACATGTCCAAAAGTCGTCTACAATAGTGACATCACCGCTTCTCAAAGGCGAACCCGATATAGATGTCTGACACCCATCATGAATGAATGATTGATCGAGAGACACAAGAGAAACGGCTCACTAGCGGCTTCCCACTGTTCCTCGTCCATCGAGCTCTCCCCATTCGCATCCACAACCTTCATGCGAACCATGAGATCCTTGAACTCTTCTTGTTCGGAGTGTTCTGCAAATATTTGGTGGAACTCTTCTTTGTAAATCGGGTAGAGGGAGTATTCTGCAGCCAGACTATAATGGAGGGCAACAAATTTAGCTATCTAGATACGGCCGAAACCTTCTCAATCTCCAGTGATTTAAGAGGAATAAACAAAACAAGTGCGAAGACACTCAGGAGGTATGGGGATCACGACCCCCAGAAACACTCGCGCAGCACCCGGGAATCAGGAAGACAGGTGGGTCCATGAAGCAACAGGTACAGGGAACTCACCCTACAAAGTTGTCCCAGTCTACAATGTATTCCGGTACATCCTCAACAGCATCTTTGAGGAAAAAGTAATAACGATGCCCAAAGAGTGGGCGAGATTGCCGGTCTTCAAATCGGATCCTATATACTGCGTTACCAAACGAAAGGTCAGTTGCAGAAGGTGGTAATGCATCTAGCCGTTCTCTGAGAGGGGTGTCATCATTTCGACAGGGAGATGTGCAAGAATAGTGCATACAATAATTGATCGGCGTTAGGAATAGTACCGAGAAATACCCCACCCTTACGGAGATATTGGCTCACATTAAGGAGCATACACCGCGCTTTTTGCGACGTCTCGAATGCATAGTGCATACAGAATTGCATCGAGACAACATCGAAAGGCTGCGCGAGTCGCTCCGGCGGGAAGGCTTTTGAAAGAGGTTGGGTGTAACAGTCGATTGCGGCGAACGCAGCGTCAAAACGCGGGTGAGGCATCGTCTGCCATCTATCACGAGCTTGATTGATGGAAACGTCAGCGATATCTACAGAAGTTGGCGTGTCATCAACGAGATAAGCGGTCAACAGGGGGAACAGGTGACCACTCACCGGCGCAGACAACCTCCTTAACCCGAGCTTTCGACCATTTTATAAGGTCACCACCCTTGCCACAGCCGAGATCGAGGACCTTGCCACGTCCTCTGCCTGGTCCAGAGGATTGTGATACGGGGGAAGCACTGAGGGCTTGGTGAGCAAATCGAGTGATCAACACAGATTTCACCCAGTTATTGAAATATTTGAGACCAATGATGGGAGATTCCATGCGTTGCTTGACGCCGACTTCTGGGCGCATATTATCTGCGCACAAAGAGTCAAAAGTGCATAGGGAGAACTGCATAAGAGACTCACAATGATCAATCACTTTCCCCACGTCGCCAGCATGCCGTTTTATGGGTGGAGCGTTGTCCGGAGATCTACTGCGTTCTCGTTTACGCTTGGAGAGGAGAAGCTGTGTGCCGGTACCGTGGTAGCGTCGATACATCTCCATTTCGTGTGGTGTCATCGGGACAAGGACGGAGCCTGCGGGCGTTCTACGATTGCGCGGGTTGTATGGGATGGTGGATAGCGGAGGCGACGGTGGCATTCTTGGCAGAGTGGGTAAGTCGGAAGAAGAAGAGGGACGGGAAGATGCTCTGACGGGAGAACGGGAGAGGGGGGAAGGGGGAAGGACCCGCGAGGCGGAGGAGTGTGCAGATTCTGCCTGGAACGACGCGCGAGAGGAGGGTGGGGGAGGATGCCGTGAGAAATGCTGCGCATGTCCATCTTCTGGCGGCGTGTCTGTCCGCAGGGTGTCGAGGACTGGCAGAGTGTTCCGACGCTGCAGCGACGGTGCACCAACCAGCCTGTTCACGTCCCCATTCAGCACCGTTGTTGGCGGCAACGATGACACAGGGGATTGGGTGTCGGTCCCCAGTAGTAGATGCGACAGGCTCAATGGCCGCGCAGATCCTGGTGTGCGTGGCTCCTGGGGCTCCGAGTTGAGCAGGACTGCCAGATCGGTTGCCCGACGGGTCACAGTCGGGCTGTTGGTTGCGCGCGAGGAGGGGGGGGAAGGGACATCGAAAGAGCGTCTTTCGTGTCTATCCAAGTCGGTGTCGTAGGCATGCGCTGGAAGGGGCTTTGACTGGGACACTGGCGAGTTCAGGGCTGCGTCTCGAACTGGATCAAAGGCTGGCATCTGAAAAAATATCGATCTTGTGTGATTCAAATGTTTCAGTGGTCAATAGATCATTACCCCGTGGTCCACGAGGAATCCCAATGAGAATGTGCGTCGTCGTCGTCGTCGCAAGCGCCGAGCTCAACGTCGAGCAGCAGTTGACTGATGTCTTACGTAATACAACATGAAACGAGTAAGGTATCTAGGGCTCCCCACCGCGCCTCTCAAGCCACTCAGAGATGTTTGTCGTCGAACGCTAAATGCACAATTTCAATCTGGGCTCAAGCACACGAGCATCATAGCTCCATCGTTCCTGGAAACCCACCTTGATCCAAGCAGTGGAAGCTCGCAGTGAATCGAGTGTCTGTGCCAACACGAGGTGATATCGCGAGGTGTCTTTATGCTGAATCAATTTTGAGCACTGAGGCGAATGTTAAAGAAGCGACAGAGTCACCTCAAAGAAGTGATTAATCCTTTTGATATCGCCCTCCGTGTTCAAGTTGCCAAGTGCATCCTGCCAGTACACAGATCATGACGCGAGCATATCCAAAGGCAAATTGGCGCACCAAGATAACGCGCTGGAATGAAAAGTTTCCCTTGTACCGCTCCTCGAGCTGTGTCATGCCATCTCGGTCACATTCCTAGCCAAGAGAACTTACAGACGCACAATTTCGAAGTTATTCATGAAAAATTCGGCCGATCTTCGTCTCGTGCCATAGTTCATCTGTTGACCATAGAAAAAGTACACGATATCCTGACTTCTAGCTTTGTTAAGCATGAAATGTTCGGTATCCGCGTTACACGATTCGTCTTTACTTGCACACATCGCATAGCTATTCAAGACGAAGGAAATGAAATACCGGGCAACGACCAGTCAATGTACGCACATCGCAGATATACCGACCGAAGGTAGCGTCTTTCGGTCTTCGTAAAGACCTTTGGCGAAATTATATTCATCCGGGCCTCCGTATTTCACAGCCTAACAATGTCTCTTTTTCGTCAGCGAGCACACTGTGGAACAGTTCACCCACGTTTATGGCAGTTGTTCTGAACAAATCCACAGGGATTTTGGTTTCATCTTTTGTGGTCATGTAGTCCTTGAACATTTCCCTAAGTGTGTCGACGACACTTCTCCGATGTCAACACATTGCGTTCGCGGCACATATCAACGATGACATACGCCTGATCGCCAGCTGCAGCTGCCTGTCCAATGGCTTTCGTTCGGAGCTGCGAGATGTCTACAGGCTCAGACGGCAAATACACATAGCCTAGCCTATCCACGATTGGTTTGAAGAGATTCTGTATGAAATGCCACTTTGGTGATAGAGTTGTGATTATGGAATCATTGCACTTGCCTTTCTGAACTCATTCAAACCCCGGACAATCTCCTCGTTTTCCCACCACGTCGACACTAAGAGAGCCAAGTTTTCCGCGATACTGTCCCAAACCAGGACTGCCCAGTTCACCAACCAAGTTAGTGAAATAGCATAGTCCAAAAACAGAAACACTGACATTCGGTCTCATTCCTGAATATATCTACCACTGTGAGTGCACTACTAACGGTACTATGTCCAGACTTGGCAAATGCCATGGCGTCATGAACTAGCCCTATGCGGTCATTGAGGGAGATAATAGCATCACTCTCAGCCGCTTCGCGCGCGATGCGAATGAGCCGCTCTTCAGGGTAAAGGACTCTATCTGTCCACCTATTAGAAACACGGTCGATGAAAAAAAGGGCAACCAGAACATACAAACACCATACGTCCCCGCATTTAGCTTGTATAGCTTGCTTGTGTCAATCGTCAGAGTAGTCTCACGGGTAGTAAGCACCGCGGTCTTGTCGATCGATGATCTCCCCGCTTCATCTACAGTCAAGACAGCGAGAGGGATAGTCCTGTCAGTATCAGTAAATAGCGCCAGGTGTAGAGACGGTATAAGAGACATACCAAGTAGTTTGATTATCCTGCTGGTCGGCAGGACCAGTTTCTAGGTACCGATCTTGACGTACTTTGATTCCATCCTTTGTCTCCATAACAGTGAGCATCGGAAATCCAATCTATGAGACCAAAGTACTAAGTAGCGAACAGAGGCATCAAAAATATCGACGTGGATACCTTTGTAATCCAGTTCTCCATCATTTCCGAGACGTCAATGGCTACCCCATTCGGGACGTGGGTGGCCTTGTTAATCCCATTCCAAAGGTCCTTCGTGGTAGTATTCCCATAGAGGTGGTCCTTGAGATAGATTGAAACGCCTTTGAGGAAAATATCCTGTCCGACGAAGTTGCACAGCATGCGAAGAACTGGAGATAGTTTAATCGACGCATGAGGCACGTCCACGATAACCTTACCAGAGGCTGCTTTGGCATACGACAATAAGTCAAATATCTACGGGTTATTTGCCATTCTGTTAGCAAACCCCGTCAAACCATGCATGCTTTGGGGCTTACTTGGTTAATTTGATTAGCGTCGGGACATTGAACCTCAATCGGATGGGAAGACAACTTAGCATCAAGGTCGAGAGCCTTATTCAGGTGTTCGGTAATGAAGTTGGAATCGACCTTCCACTCGGGGTAGAGACTAAACAAGGGTCAAATGAGAGGCTACATGTAACTAAAGCGACCTTACTGGTCTGGATAAGATGTTAGCAAAGCGTATAAAAATGAAAGGACTAAGATATACCGACGACGATGACTTCACCCATCTTGATAGTGTGAAGATAATCTCTCAAAGATATGTGAAAATGAATACGTACCAAGGTGGCAAAGCCTTCGTTTAAATACAAGTAGTCCCACCACTCCATTGTAGTAATATCTCCAAACCTCGAGGGGGCATGAGGGCCATGTAACACAAGTGCGAACGGATTTACTAACCACATATGGGCCACTTCGTGGGATTGGTAGACGGTGATGCGCTGCTTCATTGCCATATCGAGGCGATCCAAATCCATAAGGAATGCACTCGTACGTCCAGTGATAAGCCCCTACGAGTCCGATAAGGGCTAAGAATGACGCCAACTGCTGGAGGCTATTACCCAGTTCTCCATGGCGCCGGAATCGAAGTCGTGGGCCTTTAGAGCATTCATTCACGACGACCCGGAAGCAAGTGTGTGTGTGTATCTTACCACCAGGGTATCCAGTTTTGGAAGGGGATACTCGATGTCGAAAATTTGTTCATAGAGGGGAAGTACCTTAGTCTTAACATCGAGTGCATACTGGGCCCGAGTGATGACGTCCGAAGTCCCTTGTAAGACTTGATAAATCGACATCACCCACGGTGGTGGGAATACTTACCATATATACGGAGTGGTCGAATCTTCCCTGTCAGCGGACTCTTGTAGGAGCTCTCCAGATGACGGAAATGCCCATTGGCATAGGCTACAAGGTAGGTTGACATCTAGCGCAACTAGTCAGCCTTTGGAACTGCGCATACTCATAGGTCATCTCACGAGGGGAGTTGTATTAAACTTGGTGACCTTCCATCCACCCACGCTCTGTTCCTCGGTGCCGAGGGTAGCAAACATCCTTGCTAGAGCTGCATCGTCGTAATCGCTTGCTTCAGGCTTGTGAACCTCCTCAGAAGCCACGGGCATGTTGCTTATATTGGTGGTATCTGTGCGGGATATCATTGTGATTGTGAATCTGGCCTTGAGCGAGGGTTCATCCCAGCAAGGGAATGCACGTCGAGCAGCAGTAGGCTTGTAGGTTGGATACATTTAGACCAAATAGTTCTTGAACGCAGCAACGATAAAACAACATACCTCAAACTGCGTGAGACTGTACGCCTTCTTTTCGTTGTCATCTTCGTATGTGGATTTGTAGTACCCCATCATTGAATCAGTCAATCGTCCCGAGAAGGTGATGGTCAAGGTAGCAGTGGTGTTGGCAGGTAGAGCTGTAGGGAAGTCGAGAATGCCTCGCTCTGCCTTAGAATCGAAATTGCTGGACATGTTGACCTGGTACGCCTTGAGATCATGAGAGTACAACGATATGTCGGATAACTTTAGGTCTGCTACATTGAAGGTGAGAGCAGAGGTCTTTTCCTTGACCTCCAGTCTGGTATTTTATTGCTTTTATTAACACACCATAGTAGGAAAAAAAGAGGGATCACACACTCGCCTTATCTTCACGAGGCCCTCAAACGTCTCCTTCTTGAGGTCCGTCTTTATGGTAAGATCATAATGAATCGGCTGGACATTCGATGGCAAGCGAAAATCGTTACTGGACATGGTGGAAAAGTGGCACGTCCGGAATGCGGCGGCCTGAAGCTTTCCCGGACGTCGTACTGGTGATGTGCTTATTAAAAGACAGCATTGCGGCCGGCAGAAGGTAGTAGCGCTGAAGATCGTATGACCCAGAGTGCGCATGCGGATTGCAAGGAATGACATTGGTCACCATCCACCAATAATTGAGCCTGTCCTGACACTGTAGCAACTTCGTCAACGCTTTCGCACTAGTGACAGCCTACAATGTACTACATAAGCTGACGTAATTCCAATCCGTTGCGGGCGCGCTTGTGATTGTCAAACATTCGCGCGATGGCGAAGAAAGATCGGCTGCAAGGGTACAAGAGACTCCGGAAACATCCTCACGGATATGCTCTGATCGTGTTCCTTCAAAGCCTTTTGGAACTGTACAGCAATACCGTCGTTGCAGTCGATGAGCTCTTCCCAGCAGCGGGTGATAACTTTGCCATTCTTGTAGTAGTCTTCCTCGAGGCGCACCAATCCATTGAAATATTTTGCACTACAAAGGATAGTTGTCAAAGGTGTTTGCTGATAAGGGCGAGGATTTTACTTCTCGGTTACCATGCCCTGCATCTCGTCGAGGACTCGCTGGATAAGTTCATCTCGACCATGCTGGACATCTCTTTTGATGTTCCTGAATTTATTAGAGATACCTTTGATAATCACCTGGTCACCTGGTTAGTCATGTCAAAGTACAACTCAAAAAGCCGGCCAGGTACAGCTTGGATTTCGTTGAGTACCTGTGAGAGCGTGTTTAAGAAAGATGGATGGGAGAATACAGAAACACTCACCTCCACGATATCTTGGATCCCAACCTCGTCGCCAATTTGACTGTGAGCCAAGGCTTTCATATGGGCTGTGGGTCGGGTCATTGTCACAGCATATCATAAGAATAATGGTTACTCTGTGATGATTTCGAGTTTTGTGATGCAGTCCGCGGCGTGATTTCATCAGGCGATTCAGGGCCCATGTTCACAGTTCCTGTCGGCACCCTGAGGGCAGAGAGGGTATTGCTCTCGGAGGGGGGAGGAGATCGACGGCTTCTCGGAGGTCAACAGCAGGGGGGTCTGCGTGTTGGCTTCTTGTTCCTGCAAGGAAAGAACGACTGACCTCGATGAACTGACCTGCATCTTGGATCTGTCCTTCTTGTCCAGCACGTACTCGATAGGAGATGCAAAAGTAACGCTTCGGCGTCTATGCCGCGGGGATGAGGCAAAGACGGGTTCTTCCACAGCGATGCAGTCGGACTGGTCGGAAGTTCTGAACTTGGTTTGAATGTTTGCCTCTAAACGCGCGAGATCTACGGACGCTTTGTGGAGCTCACTCTTCTCTCGAGCCGGAGAATTGTCGACTGTGAGATCAGTGGTGACAATTTTCGCTCGAAGTGTCGATTCCATGACCGGTCGAGACAGCTGGCTAATGGTGAGAATACAGTCTGTTGCACTAAAGCTGGGCTAATTACCTCCACGGAATCCTCGCTCCTTTTCAAGGAGACTGAAGGTTCGAGGACTTTTTGAGCCTGGTTAACATTGTTGTCTGCGATACGTAGATCAGACGTAAGGTGTTCATTGTCTATAGTCTCTTCGGTTTTGACATGGGACTGCTCTTCTGCGGGTCGCACAACATCCGAAAAGGCATGCTGAACGAAGTCGAGGTCCCTCTGTGGCTCTTTGAGCGGTGGCCTCGGTTCGCAAAGGAGGAGGTTTCTGGCCTACAAACAATGATCCTCTGACGTCAGATGCGCACCAAAAAAAACCGACCTTTGGCATTTCTCGAGGTGGGCTTATCTCCGGAATAATATTTTCAGCACTCCACAGTTCCACTACAGGCTACGAAGTAGCGAATATCCAACATGACGTCATGTGAGATCGTGAAAGTGGTGTAACTTTACTCACTACGTTACTATCGACCTTCGGAAGTGGAGACTCCTTGATCAGAATCGGTATGGTGTGTGAATCGAGGGTTGATGCTGTGCCATGATTGATCTTGGCGCCACTGTCTTGAAGAGGAGCGATGGCTAATTTCTTACGTTCCATACCATAAGTCGACTGATCGTTTGCTGGTTTCCCTCTCTGAGTCTTGCCACGCGTGACATTGGCCAGAGCCCCGCCTGTTGCAGCCGTCTGCCTCTTTTTGATCCTCAGTGATCTGCGAGTCCCTTGGCAGGTTGACTTGACTTCTGGGAGTTCGTCAAAATCGACTGTCATCAGGCCAATACTAGGAGAAGCTCCTTTAACCGTCTTTGTCCATCTCTTCGCCCTAGAAACAAAAGTAACAGCTGGCGAAATCTCGTCAGATTGGACGTTATAGTCCTTTATCCCAAGGCTATCATCACGACCCTTCTTGCGGGGAGGCGTGGATTCATCATCACCGTCGATGATAGCTTTACTTGAAGACCCGATGGTCTCCCTTTTCCGACGGCACCCAGCAACCTTAGGCGGGATGCTCGTGTCCTTCGTGATCTCGATACGGGAATGTCCTTTCTGGTCACCACCGGAGGATAAAGCAATGCGCCTGGCGTGCTGTCCGGGTTCGTCTTCTGCGGAACTGAACCCTGCCAGGGGTTTCCTTGCCGGGACGATATGTTCCGCGTCGGAGGACCTGTATTCATCAACATCCAGTTTCTTCAACCTCTCTGTCCCAACGAAATCCTGGGAAACGACAGACTCGACTTCAGTGCTGACTATGGCGAGAAGAGCATCTACGTTCGACAGCAACTTTTGGGAAACATTAATTTGGGTGCTAGATGACGAGCCAAACATCGGGGAATTTGGTGTCGACAGCGGCATCCCAATTTCAGGTGATTTTTGAGCGACTCCTTCCGTACGGTCTCCGATTTTCGAGAAGGACTCGGAAGATTTCTTGATTCTCATAACGGGGGTGGAACTAGAGCCTCCATTCATACGCATGCGATCGATCTTGTGTTGTGTCGGGTTCGTGCGGGATGTAGATACACCGGTTGCCTCTGCCTTGATAACCATATCGTGATAGAGTTCGAATTCGGAAATTTCTGAGAGTTCATCGCTGTCGCCAAATAATTGTGTCGCTCTGGTCGAATTCCCCGCAGAGAAAGGTAATGTAAACTTCTGGTTCGGCTTTGACGTTTCATCTGTGGGCGAGATCGGTCTGGCGCATTTGGGAGTGGTGGGGACGTCTTCGTTCAGCCCGGACTCGAGAACTTCCGGAACTGGGTTTTCGTCCTCCAACACAGGTTTTGGATTGGGCGTAGGAGAGGAGCTCGCATCTCCCACTTGAGGTGCAGGGGCGGCCTCAGACGTGGTTGCGTCTTCGATATCTGTTTTGTAAACTAGAGAGAAATTTTTATCAACAATTAAAAAGTAATCGGAAGCTGGATTTTACCTTGGTTGACATGTTGGACTTTGCCCCCAAAACTCGCAGTTGGCGGTATTGGGGAGCTGTCGCCTGTGAACGTAAGTCCCGAACCAATCGAGATACTCTTTCGCTTTTTCTGCACTCTCGTCAATGGATTTAGAAAGCTCAATTTTCCCTGTGAAGGATGAATCGGGAACTTGTCCTGCAGTTGATATTCTTACCACACCGCGTCGTCGTAACGCCTCCATAAATCTGCCCACAACGTCCTGCTGCAACAGAAACTTTGCACAGAGGTGGCTTCCACCAGGAGGTTCCATTTGGACGTTAGCAACTAACGGCGGAGACGTCAAATAGACCATTATCAAAACCTTTCCTTTTGGGACATTTTGTTCTAAATTGTCAAGCGTGATTCTGCGGATGTGGCTGTATGGCACTTGCAGGCTTTCACAAAGGTCGTCCTATCAAGAAAGGTCGCGAGACGGAGAACGATCAGAGGTAATAAAGCGTACATTTTCAACGACGATATTAGCAAGGAAAACTTGTTTGTCCATGATCAGCCTGTCGGTTGCGAGGGGCTGGGGGAAGACACGTCCACAAACGTCTATCTCATCGATCGAAAAAGGTTGTGGACTGGGGATAGACGTATTAGTGTTGGAACCTCGTTGAATTGTCCACTGACTAAGTAATGTCACTTCTTGCAAGAGCATCAATGATCTGAGCAGCGACATCATCCCAGTGCGTGCCAGACGCCTTCTGCATTATATCGAGCAATTCCGCGCTGCATTTAAACAGCTTCGGGGAACCCAAGACTTCTTTCACAAACTTGACCCTTCTCGACTTTCCTTGGGAAGTGTTTTGGACAGGGGGAAGAAGCCGAGCAAATAACATCAAGAGCGCTTCGAGAAGCAGGTAATCTGGTATGGAAGACCATGAGCATCAGCTTATATCTGAGAGAAGAGGTAACTACTGCCTCTTGTTCTGGATATCACAGTCCCAAGTCGTTCACTGTTAAGGAGTCATTCAGGTTTGAACCATACATAGCAAGAAAGACTAAATGTTACCCGCCCAAAACGTCACTGTGACGAAGCGCGTCCCGAATACTGATTTGCCTGGCAGCAGTTTCTGTCAACGTATTGTACGCCTGGGGACAATAAGTTTAGATCAAGAAACTAGCGCATATATGCGAGTTTGTTCAGAGACAATACGCCCACGGATAAGCAAAGTGATATGCTGAATACTGGAGGTCCTCGATCGGAATCAAGGAAGAAGAATTCGCAAACTATGCGATACAAAACTTCCCAGACTGTACCATCAGACTCGACATTACCTGCTTCCTCTGAGCGATACAGGCCTCAAAATATGAGAGATACACGCACCACCATCTTTTTGATCCAAGAAATCCTATGAAGTACGTTAGTTGTTCATGTGCGTAGCCACTCTTCCGTGATCTTACAAGGACGCCGGACAAGATGACCTCCGCAGTTGCATCCCACGCTGCACGTAAACTCTCATCTTCAATGCTGTGAGCATCACAGAGTTTTCCTAATACCGTGGAGAGGACAGAAGAAGAAAGCTGCAATGCTGGCTGCAGGCAAGCATTATATAGCGGAAGAAGTGGCTGGCGGAGCACAGTGCAAAGCTTTCGTATCATTTGCACTGAAGGGGACGAGGAGTTCTACACAGAGGGGTTGGCTAGACATAGATCACAGCAATTTATATGTGCATACCAAAAGTACCAGACAAGATGCAAGATGATTGAACGCGTCCTGCACACGGCTTTCGACGCCTATCTTGTGTAAGGCTGCTCTGAGTGCGTTGATAGCTTCTGGAACGTTTGACATATCAAACGGCTTCTTAAGGTTTACTGCCAGTGTGTGGGTGTACTTGCAGAAATGATCTGGGGACTCGCGTCCAAGTCACGTTATCGAAACTCACCTCGCCACGTGATCAGTGATTTTAGTCATGTGACCAGGACGCGGAGTTTCAAGAATATAACGCGTCTCATGATGCTGCATCAATATTTGTGAACTGGAGCGACATTTCCTTAGGTTCATCTCCTTCTGCGCCACCTTACACGAGATGGAGTCCCCGGAGGCAGACATAAAGCCAACCATTCCAACGGACGACATTTCAGAGAAGAGTTTGCTCACAGACCCAGGTACTGGCCAGCTCAAGCAGTCAAGATACGAGGATGTGTGGCCAGAGGACGTGCACGCCGCGTTCATGGAAGGTCGGTTCTTCTTTGTTTAGTGATCTACCATTCTGCAATAACGACTAGCTGTTGCATTGTACCCACCAATGGGTAAACGACGTCTCAAATACTACCGGGTATCTTTGCACGAAAACGAACACTCATCGGATGGCAACCGGTCCAAATCGTTTGGCCGCTGCCAGCTTATTCAATCCTATATTCTCGAAAAAACTGGTAAAAATCGTTCCAGGAAGCAGGTCTCCAGTCACCTCCAAAGACTGAAAAAAATCCACAAGGACAACCCCGCCAGTTTGTTTTGCGTGACGCATCGTTGCGAGTTGCCCCCTAATTTCTTTTTCAGTGCGCCCGCTCTTCTCGGAACGCTCTCAGCCTCCCTCGGCGGAGCATTACTCTGCACCACAAGCTGTAGCTATACCCTCGCAAGATATCTTCGCGAACATTTCTTTCAGCACGCGCCACCTGAAAAGCGACTTCGACCTTACTGTCAATCTCCAGAATGCAGATACCGGCGCCAATAGCTCCTCTATGTTTTCTTGTGCTTCGGAACCACCATCCCTCAATGGTGGTTCATGCAACGTGCCCGATTTGTCGACGAATTTCCACAATCAACCTCCCTTGTTTTTCCCTCCAGAGTTTCATCCCCCACAACAATGCCCGGCGGGTACCCTGCACCCTTCCGATCGCGACTATTTATCTGAGCTCCAAGACCCGTTACTGCTCAAAGATGTGATGGATGGGGGGTTTCGGACCGGCACAGCATTCAATACATCCGCGTTCTCCATATCAATGCGTCGTCTTGCTTCAAAGCTTCCAATACAAAGTCGACAAGCGGACCCGGGTTCAACGATGCACTTCTCTCATCCAGTCCACTCTCCTGGGATTCAATCAACGCATCAGTGGATTTCTCACGATGGCTCGACGAACGGTATTTCCTGTAACTCTCCACTTGGCACCCTGGCCCAACAAGCACTTCATATGCCGTTCCCGGGTCATCCTCTTCAATTGATCCCACTAGAAAAACAACGACTTGGCCTTGATCTCGCATCTGACTGGATGTGGCCGCAAAATCTAGACATACCTCTTGGCCTCCGAGAAGGGACCTTTAGTGAGGTCCGCCTTCAGTACCCCCCGGACATGTACGCCGATTACAATCCCACAAGTCCGGAAATGAGAGTCAACTCCACTGGATCCCACAGCTCTCCGTCTGAAAGCGAAGGATCACGACTTCCTAGAGGAATTTCCTACTCGCATGCGGTTACCAATCCCGCGACCATGTCCGAGAGCATTCCAAACGAAAGTGCGATTACATCCCCCGGACGTGCCATATCAGAATCATCCGAAAATCTTACGTCGCCTCTCGTGATTAAACCTACACCCGTATACCCGATTTCATACATTCACCCCAACATTCCCTTCGACGGCCACACACCAGCTCCGAGTCTTCCTCCCTAGATTATCAATCGACCGTCTCTCACGGCAACCTCAACCCAAACGTCTCAACAAGAATACCTTGTATCAATGTTTCACAGTTTTTCCCGCCCTCCTCGCATGTCCTGTTTAGAGTATTACAACTTGGGTCTGATTCGCACAATATGTACCAAGATTCGTAGTAATTGTATGGCCGTGTTTAGTCCACGTGTAGAACCTAATTATAGCCTACTGTATCCGCGTTGTGTAGCCATTAATACAGCTGTCTTCAAAGTCTTTGACTGCTCATCCCCACTTTCATTGAACGTTTCAGTGCAAGCGAGCCTTGCAAGACTCTCTAGTGTTCCCCCGGTTTCTGGCCTTTGCAAGCAACAATGGAGCCTCGCAGAAATGCAAGGCTTGCTCTGGCCTCGCTAAAGGTATTGCACCCGTCCACCAAGAGCCTAGTGGCTTGAACCCTGACGACGTTGATCCTTTAATGTTGGCAGCCGCCAAGAATCAAAAGGCAACAATTGCGAAAGGTTGGTTTTACTTTCTTGCTTGGCCCACGTTTGTGGGTCGACAATATTCAACAGCCTGAATGATCATTCCAGTACTCCTGGTTACCGGATGTCCTACGGGTGAAAGGCAGCGTGCGTCGAACAAATCACAATCTTCGCATTTCCATGCGTTCAAAGTGGACATGTAGATAATACCGCGTATTTTCGGTCCCGTCCTCACGGTTACGATCTTCTCCGTGATTATTGCGTATGCACGGTCGCAGGGCACTAGAATCGAACTCACGAACACAGTAGTTCCTTTACTTTCCGTTGTGGTGAGCACGCTATTTGCAGCCCGATACCATTTTCGTAAACTGAATTCCCCGAAAGGTTGGTCTCATTCTGGTATTCAGGTGAGTCACAACATTTCTCGCCTACCTTTCATGGAAGATTGAACACGACTTACACCAGAAATGGGTATGTCTCACAGTTGGAGGCATGTCGATCGACATGTAAAGTACACTAATCCACCTACAGCACTTCTTACGATCGTTACTGGGAAGGCAGGAAATCTTTTTCGACTCTCACAGCCAACGTATGATGTTGTGTGCTACATTCATCATCCATCTCACACCAACACACCCTTAGGTTCGCAATCTGTCTCGCATGGTCTGGGTTCACGTTGCCCTCCCTCCTACCGAGAACGGCGTAGCCAATACCCAAGCCAGAGTTCCAAATTCACGGCTCACTCACGCTGAGGTCAAACGCCAGAAGATTGAAATATTGCGGTATTGTGTTGGTTTTGTCTATGCAGTAAAGCACTACCTTCGTGGAGAAGACGGAGCGGATTACGGTGACCTGGCAGGAGTTCTGCCACCTCATTTCTCTTTGCACGGTGATTTAGGTTATACCACACATCACGACCACCCTTCCGTGCTGTCTTATGCAGCGATGCAAGTTTCCTCAGATGCTAGCATTGGTGACAGGCGTTCCGTGGATGCTACGAAGAGAGTCAAGCGGAAACGCAGCAAGAAATACACAGGCCCACAAGTACATACTCCCGGTTCCACCACACCGCTTCTCAGCGATTCTCATGAAACTGTTGAATTCCACCCATATGCTGATCACATGTCGATGCCGCTTCCTTTAATGTTTGTATTCTAAGAAGTTGTCGCCCTTCTATCCGCACAGTTCACATATTCTCCCCTAGTATCGCCCATGAAATTGCGAGAGCCATCTTCAGGTTCAAACGGGAAGGTTTACTGGAGACAGTTGGCCCGGCAGGTAAGATCAGTCGTTGACTTTACTGGACTTTAACATACCTCTATGGTCAAGGGACGAATGCGATGAGTGGATTGCGAGTTACTCTCCTCCGTTGGTTCATTGCCTGCTGAAGACACCTTGACAGGATTCAGTCTATGGTCGACCAGGTGACGTGTATGGAACGGATTGCCAATTCACCCATTCCCTCTTCTTGTTTGTTTCTTACATCATGTCTTGCCACGTTCTCATCTAACCACACACTGGCAGACGGAATTCACCTCAAACAATGTGTGACGTTGTACCTTTTTGCTCTACCTCTCACTCTCATGAATGATTTGGGTTGGAGCACAATCCCAATCGTTACTGTAGTCGCATTCACACTGATGGGCGTTGAAGGGATCGCGGACGAGATTGAGATGCCCTTTGGTGAGCACGCTCCAGGAATTGTCCTGTACCCCATTGATGGGTACCGGACCAACAGGTTATGACTCGCAAGATTTGCCTCTTGGTGAGTGACTCAAGGTGGGCAGGCTATTTTACTTAATGCGGGCAGACACCTACTGCGACGACTTAAAAGAAGAGATGGAGTAAGTGCATAACTATTGTGTAAGGCCCGGTATCTTATTTTGCCCGGCTCAGATATACAATCGAGAGACTGGCGGAAGGTGGTCATGGTGGAATCGAATTCGATGACGGGGAGGGGGACGATTGACATGCTTATGCCCATTTACTACCCCACTCCCACTAAGGGAGTTTCGTTAATCTAAATTTCACACTGGAATGCATCCACTACCCCCAAGATGTAAATTGGGAAAGTCTAACTAAACTCAGGAGTGCAGAACTCTCCCGGACCATATGGCTGCGAGCAACGAATGAGTAAATCAGATCTGCACGGATACATCGACAAACCTTGGATGTCAATGCGGTCAATCCAGCAGAATTTTCGCTGGTATGCCGCCCGCTCTGTGGTCCAGGCTTGGGTTTTTCACCTTTTGCAAATGCATCAAGCACCTTCTTCGTAGTGGCCGGGGTGAGATCCTCCTACGTTTGTCGTCAGAATATGGTCTGACAAGCAACTCCTGTGACATACATAAAAGTCGTCATTGACGACCAACATCGGTGCATTGCTACAAGCGCCCTGACACTCTACTTCAATGACGGTAAACTTGCCATCCCCAGTAGTTTCTCCAGGTTTAATCCCGCCGAGATGAGAACAGACGGTATCAAGAATTTCTGTTGACCCACGCAACATGCACGGCGTGGTGGTACAAACTTGGATAAAATTCGTACCAATCGGCTCCCTAGACACACGCTTAATGTGATGAGTACTATAGTAAATCGGCGCACCGGTTGAACATGGTATAGAAGGTGGCAACTTCATAGACGCGCATTGGCGGCATTTCAAGGAGCCTTGCGACATAGTTCATGACGCTGATACTGGTCCATCCTTTGTTCTGTCGTTGACCAAGATCGAGGAGGGGAATGACGGCAGCCTTCTTGTACTGTGGAGGATACCGGGATATGACTTCTTCCGCCCTCTTCAAGTTGTCCGGAGTGAATTCGAATGGTATCTAGAGTCAAAGACGTTTGCATAGGTACCTTGGCGCGAAATGCGAACGACACACCTTTGGGTTGTTATACTTGGTATCCCGGTGCTAGTACGAATGCTTGAGCAGAAAATCAGACGTGGCGAATGTTACGGACCACAAAAAGCGCATCTGAGCGCTTTGGGAATGATGTAGAGATGCATCTCCGAGACACTGTGGGCCGCAGAGCAGCCGTGGATGTCAGAAGTTTAGCAGAGAACATGAGTATGGTCACCAGAAGATTTTGACTCAGCTGAAGTACAAACAATATTGACAACAGAACTGGGTATTCCCACGCTAGCTGATGTAGTTGACTTCACTACGAGTAGCAGTTGTAATAGCGTACATAGTAGTTGTTGACATTAATGTGTACACTCTGACCCCCAAAGCTTCTCATAAATTGTGTCAAGATCAAGAACCAGTCCGCCGACAATAGACAATCACCCCCCAAGCGTCAGATTTGTTTCCTAACTTACGTCTACCATCGAGCGGCGCCATTTCGAAGTAATTTGGTCGACCTTGAGAAGCACACCAGCGGTAGCCCTTCGTAGCTCGACCTCGTGTATCCCACCTACTCCTGTAACCCGGATACCTCTCTCAAGCATCTTGAATACCTGGCCGGCCCACTCTCCCGTGCCGATCAATAGCGCAGTGTGCTCCAGGCCGAGCGAATAGCCACCGTCCAGTTCGAGGCAGCCATCCAGGACGACCAGTGCCAGGTTGAGAGCTGACGTAAGAACCGTAGCCTCTTTGCTTTTATGGCCTGTTGGTGAACCGTCCTCGTCGTCCAGATCCTCATTCACGGGGCGAGTAATTTGCCTAGATCCTACGGTGATCGCAAGCTCCAGGGTGTTTGGTGCAATAAGTGCAAGCCATTGCGACGCGTTCTGGGATGCATGTACAAGAATCGCCATGGTGCTCAGAAACGGCGACAGGATAAGAGGGTTTAGGATAAGACCTGTCCCAGCGCCGCGATATTGATATAGGACGTCACGCCGCGCAGTCCGCTCCTCCCGTGTTTGCTCATCTCGAAGGAATGCCCAGAACCGGTTGACGAAGGGTATAATGAACCATTCGGCAGCGATAGTCGTAAAAGGTATTGCGCCCGGTGGACGTTGCGCCGAAGGAATAGGAGCTTTGTGATTTGCTGAAACTACCTCGCTGATTTTCGGGGGTTTTTTGATCCGCAGCTGCCTTTCCCGAACGATTTCAGGCACCTTGTCAGCCGTCACTTCTTGGCTTTTATCGATAGCTGCTTTGGCGATATCCTCAAGAAGAGGCTGCAGAGCATTGGCGGAGTTTGTGGCCAGGTATTTTCGATGCAATACGGGCGGCAACAGCTTACTTGGAAAAGTGGTCCGTTGGGTCGCAGGCGATTGCAAGGCTTGAGAATAAATGGGAAGTGATGCTAATTCTCTGGCTCCGAGCGCTAGAGCATTCAACATCACTGAACGCTGGTCAGATGAATACTGGTTTTTGAAAAACTCCTCAATGATGCACCTGCAGCTCCTTAGAGAAGAGTTTGTAAGGAGCAAATAAGGAACGTACTGAACAGAGATTTTTGGACAACACGTGACTAACGCTATCGCGATGCGCTGTCTCTTGTTGTCGAAATCGCCAAGATTGAATTTATTGTTGAGGGAAATAAAACCGTAGACAAGGTTGGCAGCATTCTCTGCTGTACAGGGGGTAAGAAGACTGGGGTATGTCCAGCCCAGCTAAACTTACCTAGTTCCGTCCCGTAATCACGTTTCCTGCGGATCAGTTCCTCGCCGACATTTATGGCCATTTCAATTTTATCTGCCTCATGGTCTTCCTCGGATGACCCAACCCCACTGCTCCGGACGAGCTCACCCAGCTGAGCTAGATACACGGGACGAGGTATCTTCTTTTGACCGACGCGAAGCGTGGGATCTTTCTCGATCTCCTGCAGCTCTGACGGCGTGGGTGACGGAGTACGCGAGGACGACGGAGAAGCATAGCCAGTCAAAGAATCATCCGAATCATAGCCACCAATGCATTGGGCTAGCACGCCAGTTCTCGCGATAGGGCTTTGACTTGCAGCTGTTATCGACGCTACTTCCGCCGCCAGATTACGGTCTGGCTCACCATCATTACTCCGAGTAACGTTATCCTCGTGCGAAGGCTCGAAGTCAATATCTCTCTGGGAACAAAGTTGCCTGAGATGTCTAGCCCAAACCCTACCATCATCGTCGCCTTCCCAATCATCGAAGTTGAGGTTTTTGCCGACTTTGCTGGCCACCACCTCAGCAACCAACATACCACATCGGCGTACACTAGCGTCAGGGTGACTGATATAAGCGCCAACTGCAGAGACCAGGGAAGGAGAGAGTGCAATTGACGTCACTTCATTTGAAGATGACGGAAAATGTGTTGTGACGAGGAGAAGTAACGTGGAGATATCTGAAACATGTCGTTGATGTGGTGAGCCACATGTCCCACGAGTGAAGACCTACATTGATGTCGAGAAAGCAGAGAATGTTTGATATGTTCTGGTGCACTCCACTCGTCAACGAGGCGAGAAAGAAAGGCTTCTTGCGCTGAATCGTGGAAGGGGTCAAAATCCACCGCAAAGGGCTCGTAAAGCTGTGAAGATCACCTTGTGAAGATTGCGTACCGCTCGCTAGCCAGCATACAAAAACTCGAGAATGATTTTCACTCCAACTTCGAGCCAAGATTACTGATATCAAACTATCCCAGAGATCATCGTGAGGACCAATGTTGCCAACCACGTCGCACAGAAGGACTGCCTCCCGACGTACGATACCCCTGTCCCGAGCGGATGTTCCCAGTGCTGATTCTAGAGAAGTAAGCGATGAAAACAAGGACAAGAGGATAGCTTGCTGCGTCAGTACTGATGGCAACGACGCTATTGTGCGGTTCCAGAGTTGCCGGTATGACTTGTTATCCTTGTCAACGAGTCTACATCGGAGGGACGGTAATGCAGAGTGAAAGAATGAGGACTGCGAAGGGGATGGGTGAGCTGAGCTTGGGAATGCCCCGACATGTGCGAGCTTTGAAACGATCTGAATCACAAGGGATAAATCCTCTGCGGATTCGGGACATGTAAGAATTCAAGTACTAGATGCTTGGCAACAAAAATACTGGCCTGCAACGACATGCTTGGATAAAGCATGGAGGAGAAGTTCAGTTCGTATACTCAGGTTGTTGTAATAATCAGGCAGGCCAAGATCATTCGGAATGCCTTGTCCTTTGAAAGCATTGGCTACCTTTGTGGGTACAGCGAAGACATTCCGAAGGCAATCACCCCAGCTAACAGACCTCCTCGCTGAATCACGGGTTCTACACACCGCTTGGAAGAGTCTATCGATGGGATACTCCTTCGTGAGTCTCATCAATAAGTCCACACATCGTCGGTGTAGCGGAATGGAAAGTATTGTCGAGTAAGCGCATGAGGCCACATCGCCGGCAGCAGCAGAAGCATTCGAGAATGCACCTGGACAAAAATATTGCAGCGTCAAGGCCGAACAGCCCTCCTCCTCCAAAACGGTTTCCCATGTCGGCAGTATTGACTCTAGCAAAGCGCGTTGGATTGGTGGGAAGACCTTGGCGATGTCAACCGTCACATCCTCACTGGGGAGCGAATTGAATTTCTTGAATTGTGGAGGCAACAGGTTCACTCTGGCGAGCGGCAGACACAGGAGCGGGAGGAGCGTCTGGAACTCGGTGACCCGGGTCTGAAGCTGAGAGAGAACGTCGTGCAAGAC
>JBBPUP010000001.1:99203-154956 GCA_038094735.1 Exsudoporus floridanus
GAAGGACAACTTTCGGGAACCATACCTGCGACGAGAAAGTATACATTGGTGGCAAAGAAGGCATGTGTAACTCGTACTCCGGGGAGGCAAGTACCAGCAAGGAAAGCCGCCACAAAGCGCTCGCCACCAACGCGAAGACTAGGGAGATCAAGAAAAATATGAATCAGTGGGCTCCCCAATGGTTTTGTCTAGGTCATATCTTGCCGTTCGGTGGTTCGATGATCATGTGATCTGTGCGTTGTCATGGAACTGTGCTCTTTGCCCGGTCCTATAAATGCATCATGATGTTCGCGGATGTAGTCGGAAGCGCTGAGAATATTGTTGGGTGTCTTGGGAACGTGTACTGGTTGAATGCAAAGAGAAAGTTGTGGAGGAGCAGTAGGAAGTACGTGAACCGCCGTGCTGTGGGTTCCGTGACAGGTGACTCGGACTGGGAAGCGAGAAAAGGTCCGGGTCTACTGCATCCGTCGTCTGTGACTATCTTTTGCAAGTAGACGCCTGTCCGTTCCATCCGCGCGCCAGATGACACGTCCTGGGGGCTGTTTGTGCGCGCAAGCCGACCAAATGCGGAGGGGCAGATAACTGTGAATGATCGGGGAGGTGGGTGTGATTACGTGATACAATTACGTGACATACGTACGCAGCAACTGTTTTTGAATTTTTGATGGATTCAAGTAATTTTGGGTGTCACATAGTCGGGCTTGTTACCCTCCCTCCTCCCTTTGTCTTTCACCATCACCATCCCGCCATCCACCGACCCTGCCTTACCCTCATCCTTCTAAAAACCTTATATCTCTCTACCATCGTTGGTCGGACGTACCGAACTCCGGCAGCCCCAATAGTAATGTCAAGCCAGTCCCTCTGACACATATCTTCAAGACCCCAGTCGCTCAATGCATCCCCACATTCAGCAACCATCACCCCACCATGCCACCTCATCTCACCACAACTATGGCACCCGTATCCGGAAAAACACCGTCCTCAAGCCAAGCGCACGTTTGAGACAGTGTCCCCCTTCCCCACATCCTGCACCTCGCAGGATCAAGCCCGTCCCTGTCCCGCCCGCCCACCAACCCGTCCCTCTCACACCAGATCCTTGCTTCCCCGTCTTTCCCCTCCCAGGCGTCATGCTTCACCCAGAAGATGCATCCAACAAGGTCTTCCACGCGATTGGCCGCTCCTTCCTCTCGGTCGTAAGTTCTTGTCCCCACTTCGCACTATCTACTGCCCACGATATATCACACGTGCTGTCTCTCACGCCGGTGTCCCGTAGGAAAATCGCGCGATGACGATCAAAGATCTCGCGGAAATGACCCTCAAATATGGTCTAATGTGCCAAAAGTACGTGTCCCCTTCTGTCCCCTGCCCATTTCGCTTTTGTACCCTCGAATCTTGCCTTGCTGCCTGCTTTACATCCATTGCCTTGCATTTATCTCATGTTGCTCATCGGTGTCCATTCTCCCCGTTAGCGTCTCTGCTGCATCTCAGGCTATCACTACCTACATTCGGAATCATATGGCACGATGCGAGGCACAGCAAGACCACCCTCTCCTTCTTCGGCATGTTTTATCAGGAACTCTCGCGGACGACGAACTGGTACCTGCGTTATACAGTAGAATGGGTGGTGCAGCCAACCCGACCAAGCCCTGTTTGAAGGACATGGGAGTTAGTGACAAAAGCGTTGCCCAGGTTGCTCAAGGTGCACTAGAAAAGGAACGCCTAACGAACTTCCGACGTGGCACAATGGTGTGGTACCTTTCCAAGGCGGCAGGTGTCTCCTGTCCGTTTGCGCGTGCCGGAATTCGTCTCTGCGAGTATGGGAAGGAAGGAAAGGTCGTGGACCAACATGGCGATGAGCTACAACTAGGGCCGAAGAAGCACGCTAACCCTGATGAGGCGCAGTGTGGAGAGAAGAGAAAGAGGCTGAGGCGGGGCTGTCGACGAGATTCTGCTGGGTCCCTGGAAAGTTCAGTCGCTAGGCGGGACAGTCAGAGTCCTGCGACTGACAGCGGATATGGTGAGCTGAGCGCCGATTGCAGCGACGACGAGCGACCCCCTAAGGTGAAGCTCACGCTCCGACTCCGACCGTCTCTGCCGTGCGCGCCGACTCCGGCCGCTGCTGCCCGACCGATAGAGGTGATTGATCTATCGAGTGACGTGATTGCTTCGTCGTCCGAAGACGACGACGACGCCGATGGTGCCGATGACGTCGACGTACATCCAGACCTGCCAGAGGCGCCGTGGAGTCTCCCGCCATATCCGCGCCGGTCCATCTCCGTACCGTGCTACACACCGGCTTGTGACGAGCGCACTCACTCGCCATCCTTCTCGGCTCAGCCCCGCGTGGCGACGGACGAAAGGCGACGATCACCATCCGTTCCCTGGAGTGCGTCCCCCCCTCCTGACTCGGATCACGACGATTTCGACCTCGACCTCGACTCGGACGTCGATTGGGACTCCTCCCTCTCTTTCCCCTCACCAGCACCAGCACTCCAAGTCAAGGTTGAGGCCACCGATGACCTTCAGCCATTCAAGCACGAGCCCGCTGACATCCGTGACATGCTAGATGCCTGGGAAGACCTCGATTGCGCACCGGCATCCACCGTGTCATCAGCCACCGTCAAGCTACCAATTACGGACGACCTCGATTTTGATGCCCTGGAGCTCTGGGAATGGGAATTTGAGAGTGGCTGGACTTGTGCCCCAGGTGACCAACAGAATCTCCCCGCCGTAAAAATGGAACAGGGCAAGCATGAATGCCTAACCTCCTTTGGAGCGTTCGCACCGGCGTTTCCAGTCTCGCCGTGCTCCCCATTTACGTCCTCGTCCCATCACGCATCTCCCTCCCCCATTTCTGGATCGGGCCTGGGTTCTTTCACTCTCCAGTCTCCTCTTTCACCTTTCGCATCGCCCGCATCACCTTGTCCGCCCTTATTTCCGATCGAAATCCATAGAGAGGGTTGTGCACTGACTTGGCAAGATGCTGAGTTGCTTGGCCCAGATAGTGTACATCCACATGAATTTGAGGATGGATGGGCCAGTGGTGTGAGAATGCATGCGGATTGTGACTCGCTCCCACAACGTGCTGTAGATGAACTTGCCCCTTCTCCGCCGTCCGTTGAGTCCAAACAAGACAAGGTGGACGCCATGTGCACGGTGGTCGAAGCGACAGGAGCTTGTCATACTGAATCCATCACTCGCCCATCGTACTCCTCATCTGTAGTCGTGGTCCCAGACGCTGTGGTGGTCCGCACGTGTCGTCCGTGCACCCCCGACATTTGTGCAACTCAAATTGAAGGTACGTAGTATATACCCCGCGTTTTACCACAGATATGTTGACCCAAGTTGTTCGTAGGCATTCCTGTGTACCAAACTACGCTCGGTTCGACCCTTCTCTTGAGACGCATTGACACAGATTTTGTGAACCTCAGTATGATTCTGTCTCATCTATCTCTGTCCCCTCCATCGCCTCTTCCTAGCGCGTGTGTTAATGTGCCCCACCCTTCCGTGTCCATCGATGGAATTTGGGCCCCTCTCAGTATCGCTCGTTTGTATGCCCATGGTTTACCAAAGGGAATAGAGAGTATTTTTCTCTCTGACGACCTTGTCATGCGCTTTCCTACCGCCCTACAGGAATTTTACCGGAAGAGCACATCAGGGAGGTTACTAAATCAGTTTGGACCACACTTTAATGTTTCGCTCTCTTCACCCAGAGCTGAGAATCCTTTGCATATACCACAACTCGACCACGGAAAGTCCGCGAAAGAAGACATGTGGGGAGCTCCTATCGAGGTCGGGCTTGTTGAAGAACCATTGTTAGCCATCCCACTTGCAGTAGCCGCGCTGGTTAAATCGAGGTCGACCGAAGAGATCACTGCTTCGCCAGAAATGCCACTCAGCCCCACAGAACAAGAGATATTTCGTGCCCTGTGTGTCCACCCCGACTGGGAAACGGAGGAGGCTGGAGCGATCGGGAAGGCTGACACTGCACCTAAACCAAGTCCTCCGAGAGAGAGACCATTGCGGCGGTCGAGGAGGGTTGCCGATGCAGTTGCTGCACGATCTCGTGTTGCTCCACCGAGGACGAAGGGTCCTCGACACACTTGATTCGACCACTGCCCAGTTTGGAACATTTTCGTTGTCGTTGAATTTCGTCGTGTTGCTCGCTCACGTTTTACGCTTGCTAGAAATTGTATTTGGTATTTTTCGACGTCACGTTCGTATACCTCTAGTATTTTATGATCCCCACTCGGCTTTGAGCAGTGCACTCCTTTGCATTTTGCCCTTTTTCTTGACTTGGTCAGCTCGCCCAAGCCCATTTAATGACCCTTTGCACAGAACATGTACGCAGGATACATGACCGTATGTTACAACTTTTCTAAGAGAGCGGTGGCTTCCCGCACACGCTGCAAGCGAGGACATAAGACGGACGGACAGGAGTCTTGGGAAAGGAAGTCAAAGCCTCTAGCGGAGTGTGAAAACGTCGCTTGGGATTTCCTGACCGTGGTTTGCTCCCAACCACGAAATTTCTACCATCTTACTTAGTACTCCATATTTCTCTGGTTCAAGTACACCAGGTCTTAAAGTACTGCTTGGTGGACATTGTCCATCAAATATCCTTTGCTCTTACTAGCTTTTTTTTTTTAGTTCATTCCCGGCCAAGCGCAAGCTAATTCATTGACTTCTCCACCGTCGGCTTTCCGCATCCCAGATACGACCCTCCAAAATCCAACCTTCTAGCCCTCAGCTTGGATTTCGCTTTATTCCACCCACTGCACCAAAAAGCGGACGGGCGTCCGTTAATCTCCATCCACAACCCAACGGTAATCTCTAATTGCACACGAAAACAAGTCCTATAATGTCTTTATCTGCCTCTGACAACAATGGCTCATATTCAAGAGTTTCCTCGGGCAAAACGCCTCCTCCGGCACCTTCTGCAGCCTTCGCAAAGAGGTGCGTAGCTTACTTTGACATCGTCGTCGTCGTTAGTGATGACACCGCAGAGCGCGGGAGATCCAAGCGGAAGAACGCCTAGGAAGATATAGGCCACCTGCGCTGCGCGCCCTTGCGCCTTCTGGGTCCCCACCGAATGACTTGGCATCCAACGTTTCATCCCAGGGCGATAGTGATATTGCTCCAGCATCGGCCTATCCCCCTGGTTTTAGGAGAGCTAGAGCTGGCACTCTCCCTTCCGATGTCCACCTCGCAGCTCAAAGATTTGCTGCTGCTTCCAATACCTTGAGCAGCACGACACCTTCTACTGAGTCCTTTGCAGAGCAAACGCAACAACGGCAAAATTCCAACACTCCCCCTAGCCTAGTCGTACCTCCGCGTCCTGGCCTTCGTCATTCGGCCACCTCTGTAACTCCTACCACTACAACCAGTGCACCCGTAGGTGTTGTCGAGCGTAACAGTCGCCTTAGGTCTGGTTCATTGACCCTGCCATCTTCGGGCCTAACAAACCCATTCGGACCCTCCATCTTCTCGTCGTCTTGGTTATCATCTACAAATCCTTCTGGTTCATCATTTCCTGTACTGGATGAATTGCGCTCTGTGACTTCCGCAGATTCGGCCGATGACTTCGATGTCCACACTCTTGACTACCTTGGCTTGGATGACAGTCATCGCCCACCCCCAGCAGCCACAATTTCAGAGTTGCGTACACAGGCTCAAGCCGCGATTGCGGGAAACTTGGCTAATCCACCTCGCCTGCGCGCAAGTACAGTGTCTAATCCGTATCGTGCACGTTCTTCTGGTGCTACTTCGTTGTTGGCTACGCCAAGCGGTGAAGACGACGAGGAGTTCTTTGAAAATTACGAGTCTCAACAGTTGTACGAACGCCAGCGTCTCAGCTCGTATGACGGATCCATCACTGATGCAAACCTTTTGCATTCGTCTTATGTTGCCAAAGGATTCAAGCAGACTGATCACCTCTCCCCTGGTAGTGCACTGGCCTCGCGGCCGCGCGCCATATCTATCGGCACTCTCGATGATCCCGTCCGTTCCCTCCAACGCCGTGTTGCGACGAGCGAGGTTCAGACCCCATACTTGAATGACCTTGCCCCTGCTGCGGGCGGCCTTGGTAGCCCTGCCAGTATTCTCAAGTCGGATGCGAAGCTAGCGCCCCGCAATGCGTCTTCACCCAGTGTCCATTTTCCCAACGGTGACGTTAGCCGTGCGTCGGCTTACCTTGTTGCCCCCAACTCCCAAGGAAGGGCCGTCTCACCGAAATCTGAGACCAACAACAACTCTCAAATTCAGACGCCTACTCGATCGCTATGGATTGGTAACCTTGATAGTGCTGTGACCAGCGAACAGCTCATTCATGTCTTTGCCCCCTACGGTGCCATTGAGAGTTTGAGGTTGTTGCCTGAGAAGGTCTGCTCAATCCAACCTCTTAAGAACTATGCTTACCTCTAATTTCAGGAGTGCGGCTTTGTTAATTTTGTTGATCAGGTGGATGCTATCCGTGCAAAAGATGACGTCTTGAACCGTCTCGGAGGTAACATTGGTATGCCCAATGGACAGACAGTACGAATCGGATTTGGAAAAGCCGATAGTGCTCCGGTTGCACCCGCGAAAGGCACTACGATCACGAATTCTGGTGCAACCTCACCCAACAGCATGGGCAAGAGCGCCAGCCCTGGTTTAGGAGGTTTGGATGCTCAGCTGCAGTCCACTCCTACCCGCGCATTGTGGATTGGCTCCATTCCCAGTACCACGACTCCCGCCACAATTCTGAATGTCTTTAGCCCCTACGGACCTATCGAGTCTGCCCGTGTTTTGACACATAAGAATTGTGGATTCAGTTGGTTATTCCTTGCCCATGGAACGTCAAATATTGACGCCTTTTGTAGTCAACTTTGAACGTCTCGATGATGCTGTTCGTGCGAGGAAGGCATTGAATGGTCGTGACGTGTTGGGCAGTGACGTTGGAGCCATCCGTATTGGGTTTGCCAAGGTGCCAGTCAAGAATGGTCAAGAAGGCAATGGCGCGCAGGATGACAGCCCCAGTGTCGCGGTGCAAGGTATCGGTGATTTGAGTGTCGGTGCAACCATCCATGCGTTGCGGAGCGTCAAAGGTGCTTCAACGATCCCCGCCGATCAACAGGTTCTTGGAGGAACGGTCGAGAACTACCGTTCAAACTTGCTTCTCAGCATGATCGGCTCGGGCATGCATAACATAGCCTACGTCTCTGATGGACTTTCCAAGCCTGCTGGGTGGACCCCCTCCGTGACGGAACAGCAAATGATCATGCGAGAGCTCTCCAAAGGATGTACTGATGCAGAGACGGACATCCTGGCCCTTTCTGGTCAGTCATCTAGACACTCAGCGCAACTTCTTTCTTATCCGTTAGTTAGAATTCCGGCCTCCTACGATGTACTACACCACGATACCACTCGTCTCTGAGAGGCCAAACAACAGGCGATGGGATGCTTCTAAGCTCCGTGAGCTGCGCAAGCGACTCGATTCTGGCACGATGTCTGTCGAGGAAACCGATCAGGTTGCAGGGGACTTCCTTGATGGGGAAATTGTTGACTTGGCTTCTGACTGGCTCGGAAACACGGTTGGTATCTATTAGCATTGGACAGTTTTATGCATGTCCTCTGAACACGTCATACAGGTTGTTCAAAAACTGTTCGAGAAATGCTCTGCGGGTCCAAGGTTTGCGATGTTGGAACGAATCACACCGCATCTGGCTATGATAGGCATTCACAAGAACGGAACGTGGGCTGCGCAGAAGATTATCGAGTGCGTGCAGACTCCCGAGGAAGTTGCGCTTATTGTGCAAAATCTGAGGGCTTATGCTCCTCCCCTGCTCCTCGACCAGTTCGGGAATTATGTTGTGCAGTAAGTCACCATCAATGTTCCGTCTCCTCCATCCTTGACCGATTTATCAGATGCTGCTTGCGCTTTGGTGCACCTGCGAACGACTTCATCTTCGATGCCATGGTCGATCGTATGTGGGAAATTGCGCAAGGCCGTTTTGGAGCAAGGAGCATGAGGGCATGTCTCGAGAGTCCTCATATCACCACTAGTCAGCAACGGCGCATCGCTACCGCCGTGATTCTCAACTCGATCCCCCTCGCTACCAATCCAAACGGCGCGCTGTTGCTGACCTGGTTGTTGGACGCTTCTTCATTCCCATCACGATACAGTTTACTTGCGCCCAGGTTCACTCCTCACCTCTCGCATCTTTGCACGCACAAACTAGCGTCGCTTACTGTGCTTCGAATTGTCAACCAAAAGACCGAGGTTGAGGCATCACGTCAAATCGTGCAAGCGTTGTTCTCGTCGCATGGGGATCACGTGCTAACAGACGTCTTGGGAGACCAAGTAAACGGTGTTGCTGTCGTGCACAAGATTCTGACAAGTCCTTACCTTGACCCTATCGACAAACCGAATTTTATTGAAGCAACGAAACGCGTGTTGATCGAACTAAAGGTGATCGCTACCCAAGCATACCGTCGTCTCATCGAGGAAGTTGGGCTACCCATTCCTAATTACCAGCCAACATACACTACTAACGGTCCGCCTGGTAAAAAGGGCCAATCTCACAACCCTTTTGGCGTTCCCGGTCTCCCTTCCGGATACCCTTCCAACGACCAGGGTTTGGCCTCTATGATGGCTGCGTTGCAAATGGGTGGTCAGAATCCACAGTCTGGACCACCCCAATTACACATTGATCCTACATTTGGCCAGAGCAACTCGCCTGCCCGCCCTCGCACTTCGAACCCCCCGTCAGCGTTCTCCCCGTCCTCGGATCCATTCAACCCATTTGCTCTTCGCTCGCCGGAGATCAGCAGTCCCCGTGCCACCGTTCGTCGTAATGGGACCCTGCCTGCCACAACGCCAATAACACAGACTCCCGTTTCCACGATTCCGTACGGTCCTCAGTCCTCTGGCGTTGCACAGCCTAGCGGTGTTCTTGGGATGGGTCAGGCCGCATACGGTGGCCAGACCGTTCCCCAGGTCTACCCACCGTATGCTATGTATCAGGTATACCAACAGACACCACCGACTAACATGGGTGCTTTCAATTAAAATGATTTTTTCTGCCACGAATTCCTTGATGACACTACTCTGTCTGCACATGCAATGAAGTTATTCCTTTTGTTGTCTATTTATGCTCCTTCTGCCCACCATAGTCCAGTCGTTGCCAAACACCCCACATCCATTCCATTCCTCTCTTTGATACCCACTCCCTGATGCTCTCTCACACTCCTTTTGGCATAAAACTGGAGATGTGGATCTTGGCCAGTGCTGGAATGTTGCTATTCTCACTCTCTATTCTTCATTCTAGGTCGATCTTGCGATCATGTATAAGTACATAGCGGATGGCTGTAAAACATGGCCGTAAAGTATAGACAATAAATTGCTTTCAGGCTGCAAGTACCGTCACAGCTGCCAACCACTGTAAAAAGTCGTTTTCGTGACCAAGGTAGGGCAAAGGGCCCATCATCGTATATGTTAGTGAGTCGGCACACGAGCAAGAGTAGGTTTACATATATGACACAGACTGTCGACTACCGCGTAGGAGGTATACCCAGCTGCACTCAAGTTGTCAGTGGAAGGCAGTCGTTGCGCTAATGCGGCGGCGCCGTGCTGTATACCTGATTGGGTAGGTTGACTTGCTCGGTGACCGAAGAGGCCATCACTGCCCAAGGTACGAGTGAACCACGACTCTGTCGGTTCAACAAGTTAACTTGCGAGTGAGCAGTGAGCACACGGGAGACGCATAACAGTGTCCTTTTGACTTGTCATGGGAAGCGCTCCTTCTAAAGCGGCCCGCAAACTACCGAGGGCGAAACCGTCCTGGGCGGGCTCGCGCATTCCTACCACTGCTACCGCAGAGCCAACACGTCCACGACCCGAAAGACCATTGGCATTCGAGAACAAGAACGAGGGTGAGTTGCACCGTTCACGGCTATCCCGGAGTAATGCATTTGCCGGACAGCAATCGAGCAGGATGCCAAGGATCCGCACTTTATGGAGAAACTGAACCAGCTGGGCCCAGTGCGAGTCGACCACCATATGCAGACAGTCCGAGCCGTAAGCCCGAGACGCGCACAACGTTGATTCACTTGTTCACGCGAGGATGTTTCCAGGTGACTGACATGCAGAACATGTATCGTTCCAGGGTACGGTCAGAGGCAGAGGCCACGAGCCTGCAGTCCACAAAGAACCGTCTCCTGGCTTCTTCCCTGGCAGAGCTACTCGAGGCGAGAAAGTCTATCACGCACAGTGGTGAACTGGAGACCCTCGCGAAGCAGTATCACATCGACGCTGCGGCATTACAGCGATTAAGTCGGATTGTAAATACGCCGAGCATTGACGAAAGTACGGTCGCCCGGACCACGGATGAAAGTGGGGAAGAGTCTCTGACAATGATGGTAAGTCGGCTCTCCCAGACTTTCGCGCCGACGCCAGGCTCAGCGGTGCACAATTAGGCTCATTGGGTCGACCCCGTGCTCCCGCGAGTACAATAGTCGATGTTACAGTACAATCACGAAGCATGATGGGTGGACATTAAAGGTTACTATGCTAGAAATATACAGGCAGAGCACTGGTGTGCATGGACTCCGTTGGACAATATGGGCATTTGACACGTCTGCCGATATCTGTAATCAGCTACAGAGACGGCGAAACATGAGAGAAGACGAACCCATTGACTTTGCTGAGTTTATGTAGGCTGTCCTTTGTGATAACGTGTCCACAGGTCATCATCATCGGTGGATTCTGCTCTGTGGACTGGTCCTTCGAGACAGGACATGCGAAGATTGAATGATAACGGTTCTCCGGAGCAACGGGTATCTCAAACTATGGAAGAATGCCATCAGTAATCAAAGGGTCACAACCAGATGAACAGCATACAGGAAGCTCGTCGCTTTGGCTCCACTCGCTCTTCTTCTCTTTCATCACAGTCCGTGCCTTTTCAATCCTTGCGAGAGCACCTCCGCCCCCGATATCGCCGACGACTCGGAGGGGAACTTGTTGACTCATCCCCAGACTTGCACAATACTCCTTCGCGAAAAGCGGCTCAAGGTCCGTATGAAGCGAAGGCGAGGCAAGGTCTGCGTATGGGGAGCGTTCTAGTTTCTGCTTGGGAAGGTAAGCCAGACAGGTCATGAGGCGCTTGAACTCGAGTGCGTGTTCAGGATAGAAGCCTCGCAAAGCCGCGTTTGTGTACGATATCGCTGGAGTAGGATTGGATGGATCGGAGGAAAGAAGTAATCGTATGTATTGAGAGCGGTGAAGGTAGAATTCTAATGGAGAAGACCGTGAACGAAGGAACGAGCGGTTCTTCCTGGACCACCTGACAGGATAATTTAGCCTGCAATGGAGACCATTCTCACAAAGTGCTCACTCAAGCGCAGGACCGACATCTTGTCTTCGGAGAGCCGTCATGATGTGGTGAAGCTTCTCGAACTGACTATGCAGTTCAGGAGTTATTTCGACATCAGACTCCTGGATGCGTTTGTTTGCCCGTATGTCACTGAAGCACAGCACGGTCAACGTACCTCGATGAAAGTCTTTGCTGTGGAGAATTGGCCTGTACGAAGAAGGTGCAAGGCAATTGTTCGATCGAGTGCTTCTTTAGCAGCATGGGATGTGAAGAGGGGGTCATAAGTGGGCAATGGCTGCGTGAATTTCTGGGGAATGGGTGAGCATGCGCTCTGCGCGTGTGAGGGGAACGAAGTCAGACCTTGTCCAAGGCCTTTCCGACCCTCGCAATCGCGTTGTAAACCTCCTTTTGTTTCTCGTCAATCTCCTTCTTCCTGCTGTCTATCGCCTGTGACAGCAATGCGAGCGTGTCTTGAGTAACGGTGCCGGCCGCGACTCTGCTCCTGACTTCGTACAAGGACTGAAGCAGCGAGTCCAGCGAGCTTTCCACAGAGGGAGTTTTTCCCTTTGTCGAGCCCTCTGTCGATGCCCTGAGCTTTTCCAGCTCCTTCAATGGTCCGTCCATAGTGTCGTGACGGTCGATCTTGTATGTAGACTGACGAGAGATGTTATTAGAGTGTGTGGTAGCCGGCTATATTCGCTGCGACACCTTGTCACGTCACGTCGATAAAGTAATGCCTCGATTTCTGACTGGCGACGAGCTGGGCAACATAAAGTCCGTCTCGTACGGCCCAGACGCATCCTCAACGAACAAGCTACTGCTGAAGACTCTCCATGATGGCATGTCGACTGGTTGCAGGCAGGGGGTACAGAGATTAGCTATCAGTGGCAGTGGTCCGAGTCTGGTACGTGCCTCGCCAACATCGACCTATCGAACAAGACGAATAATGCTCAAGCTAAGCTGGCTTCAGCGCACGCAGGTGGTATCCTTCGTCTCGCATCGTTGACCGGCGAGGATCATTTGGAACAACGTCGTGAATGGAAGGAGACGAGGTTTAAGTCGGACCATGCTTTCGTCGGTCTGGCGTTGATACAAAAGTGAGTGGTGAAAAAAAAAAACGGTCGAGGGAAACTGCTCAGTAAAGTATCTTTTCAAAGTACTGTATATTCATGTGCCTCTAATGGTGCACTTCGGCTGACTTCCACAAGTGACGAGGTTGGCCCGATGCATACACTCGGCGCGCTCCCGTCACGACTTATGGACTGGCGGCTGGGACCCAACCAAGAAACTTTTGCTTATGGTGGTGACGAAGTCGAAGTGTCAATTTGGAATACCGAACATGCTTTCAAGTCACCACCGGACGGTTCTGCGACTTCCCCGAGCAGCAAAAAGCGAAAAAGAGCTGAGGCCTTGTTCCCCGGAGAAGTCTGGCGTGCCAAAAATGTAGCGAACGACTATCTGGGACTTCGTCAACCAGTCCACAATACCTGTCTCACGTATATATCGTTGTCGACTTCATCGCGTCAACCCCAGATACTTGCTGGTACGCGGTTTGGCGATCTTCGCAGATACGACACACGTTCGGGACCGCGACCTGTCAGCAATGTCAAAGGCGTTGGCAAGGTGGGCGGTGTTAAATCGGTCGAAACGGGATTGTCGGAACAGTGAGTAAAAAAACAGACGTTTACATCTACTATTGACCCCATGACCCCAATTTCCAGCGAAGTATTTGTATCGGATCAGGGAACAAATCTCCTCGCGCTTGATTTACGCACTGGCGGAGTCACCTGTGGATACAAGGGTATGCATCCTCGCGGCGTCCCAGGCTCTTGTTGATGTCAACGGATTCCTAGGAATATCTGGCGCTGTGAATTCGTTGGCTGTAGCGCCGTCACTCCTCGCTTCCGTGTCTCTGGATCGCTTTACCCGCATTCATAGCACATTCCCGCCTACTGCCGAGGTCGGAAAGCAACAGGAAGAAAAGGGTACCTTGCTCGACAAAATGTACATGACAACAGTACCCACTGTAATTGTCTGGGATCCGAGTGCTGCGGGAAATCTGCACACAACTACCGAAGGGGACGAAGGAGATATATGGGATAAAATGAAACACGTAGGCGAAGAATAAACGCAATATGTTGCGTTCGCTGACAGGGTCAAAAAAGATACACCAGAAGATCTATCGACAGGTAATCACAATAGGTGGAGCATTCATCGTACTAGACTCGTTTCGTGTCCTATCTTGCTTTTCCAAGTGTGCGCCTTCTCGAAGCCATTCTTGCCAGTTTGATCTAGTTGGGTCTGTCAGCAAAGGTGCACGACGTGAAGGAGCACTCGATAATCACAGTCTATCAGCGTCTTCTGTATCTCTTCGCGCGATGTCATCACGAAGGGGCCGTATTGGAACACGGTTTGGTCGAGAGGTTCGGCCGCAGCCTGACGCACGTTCATTGCCAAAGACATCCGACTTTGATGGATAGAACATACCAAAATGAACTCCGTGTCATCTTTGATCGCCGTGATCCTTGCGCCGGTCTCCCCGCTTTCGCTGGACAAGACAAGAGTATGGAAGGTGTCATGAACGGAGTCATCATCTCCGACGGAAACGGCCCCTTTCCAAACTGGTTTCCGCGGCGTCAGCATGCACACTCCAATGGAAAGGCAACACGTACGATAGATAAATGAGGTCCAACCAGCAGCTGAGAAAATGATCTCAGCCGTGTTCCCATCGACAAGGGGTGGCGACTTACGGATATCCTGGAACATGCTATCCCCCGACTTCTTCATTGTCACGTGGAAGTACCAGCACCCACCCAGGGGCCGGACAGGGGACTCGACGCCATGACTTTTCCCGCTAATCACCCTGATGCTGATGGACCCTTGGGTGCCATTGGGATACGCGACCGGGATGCTATTTCACATCAGTAACTTGTGTGAGGAGGTTCGTCAACAAACGTACGACGCAGGACCCAACTCCTGATAAGAAGGCTCCTGGGAGGCATTATCAATCCAGGATGAACTCTGCGGTTTCCCACGACCGATCACTCACTGCCATCTTGAACTGTATGGCAACCGAGCGTGAGTCATGGGCCAGCATCCTGTGCATGATCATACCTGCTTGGGCAAGTCAACCCAGAGTTGGAATCCCCTTGGTTCTGGAACACCGGGCGCGTGTACTGGCATCTCGGCGTGTATGATGCCCTTACCCTGCGGAAGCACGACGTAAATGAGTACGGAAGATGGCAGAGCAACAACATTGGATTGCGCACAGCACACATCCATTGGACGCCGCCTTTCTCAATCGTTCCAGCATGTCCTTCGGAGTCCTCGTGGCGACTCGAGCTTGCACGGATAAATGGTGAGCTCCAGTGTGATGCAATAACACTTTTTGCATCGGTTTCTTACCCTTCAAGCATGTATGTCACGGTTACTTGACCTCGGTGAGGGTGATCAGGGAAACCCTGGAGAATGCCCTTGCGGGTGAGTGATAGATATGGAGAGGGGGGGGGGAGTGATTACTCACGGCGCCATTTGAGATATGGAAGTGATCTAGCATCAAGAAAGGAGTCAAGTTGCGCAGGTTCATGGATCCGATGGAGCGCCGGACGCGTGCGCCTACACCCTGCAAGAGTTATCAGGAGACCGAGATCACCAAGACAAATAGACGAACTTCTTCTGTCTCTACAGCAAGCACTTTCTTGATCACACTTCGGGAAAGAGCCATTCTGAGTGATTGGAACGTTTTGGGAGAATGAAGAGGTTAGGACGGTGAAGATGAAGACTTTATATGAGCACTGAGAGCTGGTCGTGCATCATATCCATTACGGGGAGAATATCCTCACCATCATTGGACGCTGAATCAGCGCTGTAACATACCGGGTGGAATATCCTCACGCTGAATCAGCTCGTGACCAAAGAAAGTAATGCCGACCGGAGTCTGAGTGACTGTGATTACGGGGCGTCAGACGGTTGGAGCGACGCCGGGCCTTTTGACTGCGCCGAACTCGAAAACGACGAGATAAAAGCTGTTGTCGCATACGGCACACACCTGCAATTCTGAGTCCCGCATCCACGGTCATGGTGCCTTTCATATCTTTTATCTTCGCTGTCACTCGAATAGGGATCACGGAGTTTGTTCAAAAGCAGCTGTATGGTCTAATTTTTTTTTTTGTGGGTGGTTGTGTTGCGGGATCTCTCGGATCTGGGCCACTACGCTGCAGTTACATCGCCATTTCTGCCCAAGAGCATACTAGGACTTTTTGCACGTCAGACTGTCCAGGTTGCAACTCCGGTGGGATGAGTTATGTTACGATCGGATCCGTATGAGTATTTGTGCTACTAGTAGTGGACACACACGATCAATGATGGCCAGTTCTCACTGGAACGTTGAGCCACGGACAGGTAGATCAGGGGGTGATCCCAACGACTCCGATGCCGACGGTCAGCACTGCACCATCCAGTGCAGTTTTCAATTCTCACCCACAGGAATGTAGCGTAACACTACGTGCGTAGGTGGTGGGATTGGTGAGACATCGAACGTGCGAGCCGAAAAAGGCAAGCGACGGTGGACAAAACGTTTGCCAAGTATCGCCGAACGCGGTGGTTTGTTTTTTTCTTTCTTGCGAGCATCACGCTCATTTTTTTTTTTTATTAACGCCCATATTTCCTGTGCTCGACCAGCAGCGCCAATCCACTATTTAACTCCACGTATATATACCTCCCCACACCGCCTTTCCTTCCTTATCCCCCCCAGCACACTTCCCCCCATATGGATCGTTTCCTCGCTCCCCACACCTCAGAGGCCATCGCCCACTCCCATCTAACGTATGTCCCTCCCGCTACTCCTCCCCCGCCTGCTCACCCTCTATAGCGAAAATTGGTTCACTTGGGATCAGGACCATCCCTCGTTCAACGAAACCCTCGTCGCGGGATGCGCCTCCTACCAGGCCTTCAACCGCTATCTCTCTGGCTCAGACCTGTTCATCATCCCTCGCTCCCGCAGCGAACTCGAGAGCGTCTTGTCCGTCATTTCTCTGTAGTGACACCCTCCTTTCACTCACACTTGAATCTCATCAGGCGAAGATATGCCTACGATAGTATCCACAATGCTATCGCCATCTCTCGTCGACCCCTTCAGCGCGGCGGTTATGGCAGAGTGAGTCGGGCCTACCATCCTTACATCCCTCTCTCACTCACTCCCCTAGACGTGTATACTGGCCGAAAAGTCTATACGCGATGTGCTAAATACCAATGACAACGCCGAGGTGCTCCTCACTCTCCATACTCCCAACCGCCAACCCCAGCTGTCCACGGCCGACAGGCCGTTGGCCACAAATACCGGAATCAGCACATGATCCCGCGATACTGGTAGTCCCCCGCACTTATATTGTTAATGTTGGTAATCTCCCACCTCACTGGGCAATCGCATCTGTACTACAAGCTCCGCAACCGTTTCTACCTTTCTAGTCATTGCACCCCTTGTACTACATTCAATTAACTTATCATGTTTTTGGTTCAGTGTCCTTCCGTGTGCCGTGTCTCAAACGTGCAAAAAGCTAGTTTGAATTGTTACCCTGGCAGATGGGTCTGCTGACGGCCCGTTGCTTCCATTACGACACCTCAGCCATTCGTTCTCACATCCCCCGCTTCCCCGCAAAATCTCCCTCCTTCTCCGGCTCCCGTTCTTCGTCATTGAATCTTCCCACTTATTAAGTCAACCTTTTCGGGAGGTATGAAACTTGTTCGGCAATACACCTTATAGCCGAGCCACAAAAGGAGGAAGACAGGGATCGGAAGATACGCACTGGGTCCAACGCGTCCAGTCAGTAACGTACTCCATGGGTTCAGTATACACTCACGTGACGAACAACCTTGCATTGAAGGGAATGAATGTATAGAAGCCTGCACGAGGCTGGTATCATGTACTCGGTACGTCATCATCGTGTCTCACTTGCCTTTGAACAGTGTGATCATCCCTGTGGAGATCAATGCGAACCAGGAACCATAAGGCTGCAGGGGTGCCTTGTACGGCAGTGTATCTCGTGAGATACCTTGCGCCTCGAGAGCGTTCATGAATCGACTGAATTCAAGCGTTTCGTAGGGCGTCAGCGTCAAAACTACCGATAACTTTCAAGGACCGACATGTGGGTGTACGTGATGGCCATCCAAGTCAGGGCACCATAGGCAGACAAAAGATTGACGAAATACGCGAAAACTACGCACGCGGTCAGCATCACGCGGTGAGATATCCTGATAGTCCCACCGGCAGCGCTAGTTGAAGTGACATTGAGGAATGCCAGGCCACAGAATACCGTAACCGATAACAAGCATGTCCAAGGCACACCCATCCGGTTAGCCCTTGTGAAGATGTGGTGAGCCTTGCCTTCCAAAGCAAGGCCGTGTAATGTGCGCGATGCGATATACAAATCTGAGCTAGCGCCGCTCAAGGTAAAGATAAGGATAATCGCGTTGACAACATTATTGAGTGAGCTGATGTCGACTAGCGTGACACCTATATAGTGTGCGACCCATCAGTGTTCAGGGACTGCGACGGCAGCCGATATTCTCACCGACGACAATCGGAGACGCCGCAGCGCCAGGCTGGGAACTATTGGCAACGAAGAGCGCCTTGAAATGTGGTCAGGCGCCCGGGCCCGGGATTCCCTCCGTCCCCACATACCTTACTCGTGCTGGGCACAATCAAGCTGATTGCGAACACAGTCCCAATGTAGAAAACGAATATTCGGATAAACGTTTGCTTTATCGCTCTAGGAACATTTTTTTCGGGGTTCTTCGTTTCTCCCACCGTGACGCCGATGAGCTCCGTTCCGATGTATGCAAAAAGCGCGGTGGTCAGGGTACTCCAAAATCCCAGGAAGATTGCCAGGTGATCGTCGTGAACATATGGTTGGAGATAATTACCCATGGGGCCGTTGGGGGGCTTCCAATATCGAAATCCAATGCGGTCATGCAATGGGTTCCCACCGAGATCAATGACAATGGCCAGAAGTATGAATCCAGCCAGCGAGAGGATTTTGAGGCTGCTCATCCAGAATTCTAGTTCCCCAAAGACGCGCACGCCGAGCAAGTTGACAAACAAAGCTTGAAACACAACCCATCCCTTCGGATGAATTCCTCATCACGGTGAATGACGGACGTACTGCAGGTGATATATATAGCTAGCAGAGCAAAGAATGTTAATGACTGGTCGTTTTGTCAGAGCGCTGGAGAAAAACGAACCTGTCCACACCCCGAGCGGCACTGACCGCGTCCAATACTGCATGACTATGCAAGCTGCATTGATGTTGCTGGCTGGGGCAATGAGATATTTTAAGAGGTAATTCCAGCCGACAGCAAAACCAAACGCAGGATCCACAAAGCGTGTCGCATAACCTGCGAAACCTTTCTTGTGTGGTAGGTAGGCTGACATCTCGCCGAGCGCAATCATAACCAAGTAACAGATGAGGCCCACGAATACGTATCCAAGACACAGCCCGAGAGGTCCGCCCTGTACCAGTGCTGTCCCAGAACTCATGATAAGCCCCGTCCCAATGGCACCTCCCAGCTTTCAACTGTGTGAGATACGGTCGCCTGGTTGTCACAAGTGACGCACTGCAATCATTGATATGTGGCGACTCTCCAGTCCGCGAAGAAGAGTGTCTATGTGTTTTGCATCTTGGTCGCGATGATCCTCTTCGCTGGCCGGCCGGCTGGGCATATTTACCTGGTGATAACGATCCTACCCGTCACGGATAGAACAGGGTAGAAATCGGACCTCGCGATAGCAAACTTGTAATCACGCATAAACATAGCGTCTTCTCGCGTACCTAGTGTGAAGCGGAGGCACACGTGGGTGGTATGAGACTTTGCAGGCACATCAAAGAGGATGTAACCGGGCCCGGACGAGCCGACAAGCCCGCAAACGATAAGAAAAGGTGGGTATTCAAGGGCGCTACCACTTTAATAGACACGTTATAGTTTATGCTTGATTTCCTTGCGTGCAATCATCCCGAAACGTCTAGTTGGTATTCCAGTGACAAATCTTTCCGCTTGTGCATAACTTTCCCGAAGGTTGACGGCATCGGGGTTGTTCTTCTCTGACAACCCAGCTTTGAGGAGCGCTTTGATAGTAAGTACGGATGAATGGTCCAGGTTATCAAGCTCCCCAAGTAGATGCTCTCGAACTGCCGCATGAAACGACTCGGTAGGTTGAGAAGGGAATATTTTACTGTTCAAAAGTAGCATGTCGTGAGCAGTCAATGTGGGTAAAGACAAACACACTTGACAAAACCACACTCAAGTAGCTCCTGTGCGTTCTTCTTGTTGTTAAACATGAGCACCTCGTTTGCCTTGGCGAGACCCACTGTGAATGGTCGGTGGAACCGCAAGGGATGGATCCAGGGCATACTTACTTCGGTTGATGAAACTGACGCTCGCTCCTCCCTCAATCACAATGCCTTGGAATAACGTTGGTCGTAAATGTAGGTGCTGTAGACTGGGACGTACCCAAGAAAGGAAACCCAACATACAGCCACGCTTCAGGCAGGGCGTAGATGAAGTCGAAATTGCCCAGGAACGCTTGAAGAACATCGTCACATTAACCAGCAGACATTGGTGGGTAGACTTACCGGCCGCGATACCTGCGAGAGTCCATGAGGAGCACGTTCAGCGTGATTCAGTCAGAGGGCTGCTTACCCATCACAGGCCCGTTTAGAGCAGCAACCAAAAGCTTGCCGTGAGTATAAAGCTAGAACAATATGAGAGCAGGAGTGCTTGATGATACGGAGTGCGACGTACCGCCCGTGTGCAATCCGTGTTCGCTGAAATTACTCGGGCACGGAGTTGGTCCCTAACTGTGGGCTCGACAGGTTTCGAGTCCTTCACGTTAGTTCCTCTGCGAAACCAGGAGATGTTTGCGATATTGGTGTAATGAGTACCAGCCACTCACGCGCAAAACCAGTTTCCGTTAGCTAAAGTCGACAACTCAGCTGAATACTAGACTACGGAAATAGAGGTAGCACAACGCACCTTGCCATACTGTGGCCACAACGTCGTCGCGCTTGTCGATTTCTCTCAGCGAGTTTGCGAAATCATCGTAGTCTGTGATGTTACTCCATAGAGCACGAGTAAGGGCAGATGATGACGCAAACCTTCGGCTGACAACGCATTCAGTCGTTGTGGCTCATTGAGGGTGATAGTTGCAATCCCCTGAGAGACATTGACGTGAATTTTGCCCAACCCCATGAAAGAGACGAGGTAAGAAAGATAAAGCTGGAACCTCGGAATCGGTGGCCGACTTTGCCGGTAGATCACATGAAACCCGATCAATCAAAGTACATACTAGCTACGTTTACAGGGCCGTGTGCATGCAGCATCCGTCTCCCCCAATATACAGCCCTCTTCATGTCCACTTATCAAGGGTCTTCTTCGCTGCAGCTGCTAGCATATTCTCTTTACCAGTCAAGTTCGGTTTTGATAGGTCCTCCAGGATAGCCTTTGTATTATCCTTGAGCATCTCTAAATCCTCTCCAGTCGTTCGCTTCCCCAGTTGTCCAAGCAGGGCGCAGATATTGATGCGAAGCTCGACAGGATATGAGGTTGATTCTGCTTGTCTGGGACTGGAAGCATCGTCGCTACTACCGTTACGAAGGATGTTCAGAAGATGGTCGAGAGCACGTCTCTGAGGTGGAGCACGACTACGCGTAGGAGGAGAAGTAATAATAGGGGATCCCGTCCCGCTGCTGGTTGAAGCTATTGTCGACATCGCTGCAGAACCTGGGGCTGGGGTTATCTCATTTGGGAGGGGTGTTATAAGGGTACGCATGACCAACTGGCCTAACATAAGTGAGCATGATGATGATGCATATCGACCCAATCAACTTACTGCCATCCCGATGAGTACTCAGCAGACTGAGCGCAACGATGGCCTCATTGATGAGAATGGGATATTTCGCACTTCGACCGATGAGTGCTGCAAGGGCGTCAACACATGGCATTGTGACCAGCGATTGTATTGCGCGTTCCCTCCTCTGTTGTCTCATCTGATTTTCAGCTGCGTCTTGTTGTTCGACCGTGGGATCACTCGACCAAAGTGATTTAATGAGATTGACGATGACGCGTGTACCCTCGCTTTTAATGGCGACCGTGTCAGATCGTTTAATCAAGGCAAGAAGCTGTGAGAGTCCCGACGCTGGAGCGACTGCGCCATCCGAGGGCAATATGACGGCGAATGAATTGTCGACTTCCATCGAATGTCTCGTTAGGAAGAGAAGGGATTGGAAAAGTAAACTAGACCTACTACTATTGTTGCAGAGGTGCTTTACAACGCCGATGGCATTGACTTGCACGATATCTGCCATGACATCACTGCGGTCGTCCCAGACGCCGCTTGCCACAATACGGTCAATTGTTCCAGCGTTGCTCAAAGCCGTGCGATTGGAAACAGATTGAACAGATGACTGAGAAAGATGTTTGAGCAGGCCGATCACCCCATGCTTCAACTTGAGGTCCGATGCTGGGGAGAGCAGAGATTCTGAGGACAGTAGCTGAGCGATGTTATGTGGTGGGGATAGTAACAGGGTCGCGTGGGATTCTGCGTGTCAAATAATCAGCAACTCATCCAAGTAGAGGTGCCTCGTTGCGACATGATCACCTCTTCTCGTCAGGTTTCCGAGGGCAAGAGTCGCACATATCACCAAGTCATCCCTAAGGTTTCCATGGCTACCCGCAGTAACAAAGGTCCGAATCCAATTGACCATACGAGAAACGAATCTGCCACCAGGGTATATTTCTTCCGAGTCGTCACAGAGCACATCCGTGTTTTTTTCTTCTCCAGATACTTCAACCACCGCCTTGATCACAGCAGCCTTACAGTCATCGAAAGCCTTTTCCTGGCTCCGAACCTCGCCATCGTCTAGACTGGCTTCGTGTTGTACATACCAAAGGGGTGCATAACTTCCTTGCTCGATGAAGTCGAGCATCGCAGAGAGGCATGGAACGTTTTGATGCTCTGCAGGAAATACAAACCCGCGAGCTAGAGACAACCGGATGTCCTCAACGTCAAGTGCAAGAGACTCAAGGTTCGAGCACGCTTCTGCGAGTAGATCAAAATCGGCGTGCAAGAGCGATGTCCTGAGTTGTGATGGCTGCGCAAAATCTGGAGGGGGTGGGGCAGTTAGCAACGGTGGCGTGAAAGCGATCAATGACTGGATAAGGAAAGGGAGGACATCGGTGTCAAAAAGTGGATGTGCTGTGGTGGTAAGATCAGACGCGAGGCTGGGTGAGGCTCGTTGAACGAACTGACCATCATCCCTGAGTTCGGTGATGAGCCTCCAAGTCCAATTGGAGAGCCCAATGCGAAGGGTCCAAGACTCCGCCACATGTTCAGGAATGGCATCGAGTCCAGAAGAGTGCGAAAATAGACTTGTTGAACCTCTCATCCAGGAACCGGCAGGGTATATCGCAGATGACAAGCGTACAAGTGTCATGGCGACTTCGAGAGATGTGAGCCGGAACTTGACAGGTTCTGTGGATGAACTGAAATCAGTGTGCATCGCGTCGGTGAAACATATGACACACCATAGCCGAGAGATGAATTTAGAAGAAAACCGATCGCAGTCTTGATGACCTGCAGATGGGGGATGGATAGTGGTAGAGGATTGACCTGTGGTTGCGTCGGTAGCTGATCTGCATAACCTTCAAGTAGCGATACGATTGCCTGTGGAAAACCAGCCTCCAACAATTGTCCTCTATTTTGGTCTGAGTGAAATAAGCTGAATATGGCACATGTTGAAGAATCAGTTGTACTCACCATGTTCAACACAAAGATTGGCGCTGACGCGAAGGATTTCGAGTACAGCGGTGGCGCGGGTATCGTTTGGAACTGCTGATCCGTCCAGCGCTTTGGAGAGAAGGGAGGTGAGATCTTGCGGCAGGGAACCCTCTCCTAAAGCTGTATGATTATCCTCTGTCGGGATGAGGTCGATAACAACATTTCAATGTGGCAAGATGTGCTACCGACCTGTTCCATTTCTGATGCGCAGCAAGTTTGCGAGATGTCTACAAATGAGCTGGACGTCGAGCCACGATTCCTCGCCGGGGTTGTATGCGAGCTCGGTCAACAGTGAGCCCAGTTTGGATGCACTTTCAGTGCAGTTCAAGGTTATCGGCGTGACGTCCATTATATCAAAGAGGTGTGTGTGAGTCTGATTGTTTGGATCAGCGGGACAGCGATGGTTCGCGTCCAGGAGGTTCAAGCAAGTTCGCGCGAATAATCAGCGTGTTTACTCTGATCGGCAGTGGCTGTACGTCTAATCCTCAGCACTTGGACTGGTCGTGGATATCATTTTGCTTGCAGCCATCCCGGCCTTCCTGGCTACCTGCGTCCATGTGCTGAATCTCCAGTACAGTAGATTTCATGTCATGTTGGTATCGGGTCTTTACAAATGGCACCATGGCAGTACTTGCATAGCCACAAGACTCCTCGCACCAACTCTTCCATTGGAAAGGGAGGACTCGAGTCTCTTTCCCAAAGAAAATGCCAGGCTCAAAGCGAAACAAGACGAAGAAATCGACATCAGCCACACCAACAGACTCCTTTCCTCCACAATTGTCTTTACCTGATGACGAGTTGATGGATGATCTACTCGCCGAGCTCGACTCGAGGGATAATAGACAAGCTCAACGAGAATCAGTCGCAGAACTACAGAATACTCCTGTGATTGAGTCTGGTTCCAGGAAGCAAAACTCCAAGGTGCGACATCTTGCGAGGCAGGTGAGTGGAACGTGGAATGCTACACAAGACCGAGTTCACGTCAAGACTCGTGTAGGCACGAAAGGCGGCTGTGTTGGCTCAGACCTTTGCACCTTCAAATCCCGACATGGATGCGCAAGTCGATCTGGAGATAAAGCAGGAAGTAGCGTCGATAAAGCGGACGTGCGATGAGCTCGCCGTCCAAATTCACGAGGTTGGTACCTTGCGCTAGATTTCTCTCCGATCAAAGTGCAAGATCCGCGTGTTCCAGATAAATCCAGACGGTCACTGTCTCTTCTCCGCGATTGCTGACCAACTCGCCCTCCTTAATATCCTGCCACCGAACGAAGCAAATTATGCAACACTCCGTGCCACAGCCTCTGGTTATCTCTCCCAGCATCCAGATGACTTCCTTCCTTTCCTACCCTCAATATCCGGAGAAGACGGTGTCGGAGCAACCGAGAATAGCGGACTCATGGATGCACGGCAATTTGAACGATATTGTCTGGCTATTAGGGATACTGCTGCATGGGGTGGAGAGCCGGAGATCCTGGCACTTAGTCGGGCATATAATGTTCCAATCCAGGTCATACAGGCCAGTACACCGTGTGTGGTGACCCATACCCCCGACGGAAGTTTGCCCGATAACCTTTCCCGGAACGCCAAGATCGTTCGCATCAGTTTCCATCGTCGGATGTATGGTCTAGGAGAGGTAGGTGGTTCTGCAAAATCCAGCCTTTCCAGTTCTAATCTGTGGTTCTAGCACTATAACTCTCTACGACCCAAGAATGCCCTCGCAGCTGTTGCGGATAAAATTCACCAAATACTCAGCTAACCCTGACGTTATCCATTGGCTCGGAATGTTGCTCTGCGAAGTGCCAGGTTGGTCGACCAATGGAACAACGTCCCTTCTACCATGGATGCCTACTAAATACTATATGACCCACAATATCCATCTTCCCTCGATGTGTGATCTCACGCTGGACTTGGCTCAACCTCTGCACACTTCTTAACTAGTGGCCTACCTGTGTCTTACATGTCACATAGACGAGCTCCAAAATCTTTGTTAAGAGGACACCAGCATACAGGCCCGTGCTCTTCTAATAGAACAAGAAGGAACATGTCGAGAAGATTTGATTAAAGTAATGGATCATCCAAGTCATTGTTACCCTTCTGGTGCCCAACCATGGGCTGAGGCTGGTCTGCAAGATATCCCCCAAATGCACCATCCAGGTTTGCGTATGGATCTGTGACACGACTGTTACCGATGTCGTCATCGTCATCCTCCCCATCAACACCAGCTTCCGCGTCTTCATCCCCAAGAACATCGCCAACACTGGTACGGCCCTCCGCCGTTGGTGAGTTATCATTTACCAGCAAGTCAGCCCTTTGCGACGACACATTAAGCTCCAATTCCTGTGCATCAGGAGATGCATCAGGAGGCTGATTACGGGTATATGGTTCGATGGGGCCAGGACCAGCGACAGCAATGGTGGTGGTTGGAAGCTGGGGGCGTGTGAGGGGAACGAGAACCGCTCTGGAGTTGGAATTAAGTGCGGGGCTGTCCACCAATGCTCTTCCAGCTGCATTTCGAATAAATGTCTGCGCAACACGTCAGACACCAGTAAATGATCTATACACGTGTACTGACCTCTGGGTTTTTGTGATAGATACTACCAAGTGTACCTGTGTGTAGTAGCAATTGATCGAGTGCACCGCGATCCATTCGATCTGAATCCGTTGTTATAGGAGGCTTCTCTGCGAGGACAATTTCGCCAGCCACTGTCGGGTTCATTGCAAGCATTCTCCAGTACATAAATCCCCGATCCCGCAGGTCGGGGTTGTCTACTTCTTCAGTGGCCCACTTCAGCACCTTGTGAACCAGCGCCTTTGCGGTTTCCGAAGAGGATTTGTAAATGAAGAGCTTGACCACGGCGGTCAGAAGCGCAAGTTGAACCTAAAGCCGTTTAACCATACCAGTATGGCGCCATTGAACTCAGCCACGCACCTCGACGGTCTCCTCCAGGAATTTGTACACCAGATCGTCCAGAAGCTCATCTGCGTTATCGATCCGGTCTGAAAATTGACCCAGTATCCACACCATAGCCGCTTTGGCCTCAGGCTCCTCCAAGACGTCGAGGTTGTCACAGAGCTTCGGGATGATACCCTCGTATCTGCCCGGGTAACGCCTGAAAATATCTTTGGTCACAATCACAGCCTCTTGAACGACATACGAGACTTTAGTCTCGATCAGAGTAAGAAGAGATTCGATACAAAAATCCGCTGCTGCCTCGACCTTGATAGCCAACCGACCTATCGACCGCACAGCTTTGCGGACAAAGTCGACGTCTACCTCTGACGCGTACCTATAATCCACGCTTAACTATTTACCCTAGGGATAAATGGGACACCTACTCTTCGAGCTCCGCTAATACCTCTCTTGCATTCTCTTCACGTCCAAGTCGGTACATAATTTCCAGTTTTGCCAATTTAACATATATTGGATCGTTGTACTTGCAAAAAAAGACTTTAACGTCATTTTTCAGGACAGTAGGTCTCCGTTGGATGATGAGCAATATGTTTCGAAGCGCGACGTATTGAACTTCCGGACCGGAAGACAATAGCGTGACTAGAGAGGCAATGATAATCAGCCGTTAACCTTAGAAAGAGCCACCGTATTACTCAATGGTGGACCCATCTTCTTGCAGATGTGGTCGATAAGTCTTCGATTCTCCATGTAATTCATGAGATACAAGAGAACTTTGATGGTGGTCAAGACCACAGCCGAGTTCGCGTGTTGTAGTTGTACAATCACCCTTTCCGCCATCATTTCTGCGTCGGCGTGCTGCTCCGGGACGTAACGTAGGAGAGAATCCAGTATGTATATCTGTCCCCACCTTGACTCCGGATTAGCGATACCCATAATAAAGTATGGACAAACTTACTCTGAGCTCTCACCCAGCGCGGCGATTAGTTTATTCGCTATGGGTAGGTTCAGGCGGAAAATGACACCATCCTGGCGGTCTCCGATCTCTGAAAGTGCTGCTACGGCATTTGCGACAACTGTTGCATTGATATCGAGCATCATATCTCTGAGCATTTCAACGAACCCTGCCCGTTCTGCTTTCCTGGGATCGGCAGCGTAAAGTTTCGCGACGCAAATTGCAGCCGTCTTGCGTACATAAGGATCCCGATCCTTGATGCAATGTCGTAGCTGCTCGCTAAGCGCTTCCGTGACTACGGGAATTGGTATGTAGGCCATTGTCCGTATGGCAAGCGCCCTGATAAGGGGATTACGATCGTTGCAGTCCTAGAAACAGAATGTGGACCTGGGTTCGGCAATAACATACGCAGGGATACCTGTAGAAAGCTCGGAATGACGATCTGTATTTGTTCTGGTTTGGATCGACCGTAGCTGACCAGGTATAGGTAAACCACTACAATATAATTAACATTCCAGTAGAATGCGGATGCTGGGTATTGTAGCACTTACTCTTTTTTATCTCAAGCAGGGGAGTCCCGATACATTGGATAACGTCGTGAAAAAGTGGCGACACTAGTTAATGAAAGCGTTCGAAAATGATATGCTTGCATTGAACGATTCACGCACTGTCGTTGCCCATAGTTATGTTTGCAACAATCTTCTTGAGAACCGTTCTTCGTTTCTGGAACTTCTTGTCCTTCGTTTCTGCAGCTTGAAGCTCGGCGCGAAATTCCTGAGCAGAGAGTAGTTCTATGGTGATCACGACACACCAAATAACCAGTTGTACCTCGATCTTTCCACGTTGGAAGAACTTGGCATCTTGTCCTGGTTGAGTGGCCATTCTCGTCCCAGCAAATGGTGCGTTAAGGCGTCAGGATTAGGCAGATGAGTATATTGTATGGTGCGGCGGAACGATTCCGACGCTTAACGATGGTTGTGGTAGCTGCTTTGGAATGCCCACAGCTGGCAGCACACTTACAAGTGTACATAACCGCTTGTACAACTTTAGTAACTGTACGAGCGGTTACTCGTGGCCTCACACTCAGGAAAGTTGGAAAGGCGAAACAGCTGCATAAATTTAGATTCAAGTTGGAGCATGCTAGCTAGTATGTACTCTACTTAATGTACTCTTAGGACGAACTACCATCTATGAATTTGTTGTTCGTGCCACTAGACACGGTCTGGCAGGTGATAGTAGGTGTCATCATCCAATCAGAGACAAGAGTTCTCTCTTTCTCGTTGCATCCCATCATGGTTGTCGCAGGTCCGAACAACTCAGCAATCTCCTGTATACGAAGGAACTACCGAGCTCCTTTCTGACGCAGGCATCCCTCGCCAAATCCTGCTACTATATCTAACATCAAATCACCACCCATACGTTCATTCAATCAAATCGAGCGTAGTTGCTGGAGGAAGTTTGGGTTACTGTCGCCTCCATCAAAACAAGGCCAACTCCGAGGCATGGCCGCCTGTTACAGGATTTAATAAACGACGGCCAAGGCAACGGATGAGCTAAGACGTTGCTTCTGATAGCGGAGCTCATGTTTTTCATGGAATCAGGCGCATGGACAACGAGTGGAGGTCCTCGGCTGGGCAACAAACGACAGCGGGGCTGCCGCGGACGTTGACGTTGACACAAAGTCGGCAAGGATGACACTTGCTGACATCTGGGTTTGTAAGTACGGCCCCCACGTCTGACAGGTTGGCCCAAATGATATCGCCATTCTTGCGATTCCACGAGTTCGATTGATCAAAAGGTCGTGAGAGACCACTTCTCCTGCCTTCGTTTCTTCTGCTCTTACAACCACAGATGTTTAGTGTCCACACACTTACTCGCCTCTCGCGGGGGGTAGCTCGACATGTCCGGTTCGCGAGTACAGCCACCAAGGACAAGTTCAAGGTTGTCGTCATTGGTGGAGGTACGTCCCTTTTAGAAATCTCATTTATTGGATATATCATTCGAGACATCTAGGTTCTGGAGGGTTATCCGTAGCAAATCAAATCTACAATCGCTTTCTGGCGGCAGATAAACCCCTCAACCACGGTGATATTGTGGTTCTCGATGAGGCTCAATTTCACTATTACCAAGTAAGATGCGTCGGACTGGCTTTCGTTGTCTAAGCTCATCGTTGTACTCCTTTGATGTAGCCGGGCTGGTAAGCTTGTTCTTTTGCCTGCAGCAATCTACTCATTGTTTCAAGGACCCTTGTTGGCGCAGGGCTCCGTTCCAAGAACGAGTTCAGACGCCCCCTCGCTTCGCTATTCCCACCTCACATTGCACACATCGGAGAAAGCGTGGCCACGTTCTCACCCATGACGTCGTCTGTGATGACTTCAACAGGTCGCTCGATAACATATGAAGCACTAGTAATTGCTGCTGGTTTGAAGATCAACTGGGAAGCTATCACAGGCTTGTCACAGGCTCTTATCGACCCTGCCTCTGGCGTATCATCCGTATACTCGTTTGATACGTGTGACAAGACTTGGGAAACCATTGATTCTTTGCAATATGGGAATGCAATATTCACGCAACCTGCGGGTATTATCAAATGTGCCGGAGGTAACAAGATTTCCGAGTGAAATGTTCATTACTGAAGTAACTCTAAGGTCCTCAGAAGATAATGTGGATGGCTTGGGATCGGTATAGGAAGTCTGGTAGGGGGGACGACATCAACATCACATTTATGACGGGCATGCCGTCTATGTTCAGCGTGAAGAAATATTCGGATGCGCTGGAGGCCCTACGACTTGAAAGGGGAGTTGGCGGCGAGTTTGGGCACAATCTCGTCGCAGTCGATGTGCCAAACCACAAGGCGACCTTCAAAAAGGCTGATGGTACGACTGTTGACCGAGAATATTCAATCCTGCACGCGACGCCGCCTATGGGACCCTTGGATTTCATCAAAAATTCTCCGGTTGCTGACGCTGCAGGATGGGTAGAAGTCAACCCTACAACACTTCAACATGTAAAGCCCGAATTCAGCAACATCTTTGCTGTAGGAGACTGTTCCTCGCTTCCGACTAGCAAGACAGCGGCAGCCATCACGTCACAGGCCCCTGTCTTGGCAGAGAATCTGTTTTCTGTGATAGACGGCGGGAGTCTTAGCAATGCTAGATATGATGGCTATACGAGCTGTCCAGTCTGTATCATCTGACTGGGTTGTGTGTCGTCGTTCTGACCCCCTGTTGCAGCTCCTTACAGGATATGGCGAATTGATGCTAGCCGAGTTCAAGTATGGCTTACAGCCGAAGGAGACATTTTCGAGCGTCCTCGGTGACCAGAGACAGCCACGAAGGTCGGCATTTCTAATTTCTGATTGTGACTGTTACCAGTGTAATGTTGACCAACACCGATGTCCAGACTTTTTTACCATTTGAAGAGGGTACGTTCCAGCAAATCTCCGCCGAGATCAGTATGACCGAGGTATTCACATATTTTCCAGGACCTATTGCCGTGGGCATACTGGAATTTGATGGTAAACCCACGATTATTTTTGGCAATCTGACTCTAATACATTCAATACATCAGGTTGAGGGCCACTGGTTCGGACCCTCGGGACTAGTCCGACCGAAGTTTGCACCGTGAAATGCTAATAGACCCGGGCTCGTGAACCATGTATTATCAAGTAGATGTCTCGCATGATCTAAAATGAACACATTTGTCGCCCTCCGGACGACTGCTATGCTCGACCTCATCACACTGTCTCGGACGGAACAGCATGAGATAGTCAGATCAGTACCACTTTAGTGCTAACAATAATCACGGTTTTGGCTCGATGTATGATCCAGCACATCTTGTGGGATCTATCAGAACACTGTATTACATAAGTGGATGGAGCTAGTCTTGACATGTCACGTGATCGTGGTGTGTGACAAGGCACTGTGTGCGTGCCGCTCTTGGGCCTCCCTCGACGTTGGCCACGATGTCGAGGTCTTTGACCGCAACGCAAGTCATCAACCAGGGAGACTATCTCGACGATGATTTTGATCCAAACATATTGACTGTTTCTCAGCTACTAGGGGTCCTCACTCACCACCAGATTCGTTATCCCGCTCCCTACACAAAAGCGAAACTCGTGCAGCTGTTCCTTGACGAAATCAGACCAAAGGCCACAAAGCTTCGGAAAGAGAGGCTGAAGAGGGTGAATAGCATCGCCAGTGACGATGGGATTACGGATGGCCTGACTGGTCGACCACTCAATGCGGATACGAAGGTGACCGATTTCTGTTCTGATGGTTTTGGCTCATCATGGCCCAGGTAACCAGGCGGTCCTCGCGAAGACTCTCTCGCGCCCCAGAGGACGACGAACTCTCGCAAAGACCAGAACCGGTCCGCATAACGATAATTTCATTACCCCTTTCCGTACTGACGCTTATCTTTAGCCCAAGCGCCGTCGTTCATCCGCTCAACCGGACTTGGGTAGGATCTCAAGTACGAAAACTCGTGCTAATGTGCCTACCCTTGTTGAAGAGAGCGAACCAGAAGAGGAGGAACCATCGGCTCGGAAAACCACGAGAAGGCAAGTGGTGAGGATTATTCGGTTTTGTTCCTCGTTGAATGATACTGATGCGAGGTTCAGGATAACCCTCGAACACGTCGGATATCAGTACGTTCTATGACTTTATCGTAGCACGGAGTTAACCTCGTCATCCATAGTTGGCAGACGATAGTGGATGGGAAGACAACAACATTTTCCAGTCTGGTGCTGAATCTTCGTCGCCAATCCGACCGTCCCCCGTCCGCAAGACAACTCGGAAAAGTTCTATTCACAGGAAGTCTCGCCATTCTATGTCAGCACCTCCCCACCTTTCGCCTCCATCTCCGATCAAAACACCATCTTTCCTCCAATCATCTCAGCGGTCACCACACCAGTCCAAGTTTGAGCCACAACTCCCATTAGATATCCCACGCCAGCCACCTGCCTGGTCGTCGCCCGGAAAAAGAACGACATTCGTCCCCCGGAGCCATCAGTCTAGCCCATCTCTGACACCGGAACAGCTACCGCAATCTCGCATTCCAGATGCGGATTCGGGGGTCGCGGACCACGACTTCGACTCTACAGCGCCACCAGTGAGCGTTCCGGAGGCCGGGACAGAGGAATCGGGACTTAAGGAGCAGGTGACCATGCCTTCTCAGCACACCATCCTCAATCGTCACGAACCTCGAGCGAAATCCAGGTCTTATCTGCTGACATTCGTGTATGCGACTTGCTTCCTTGTTTTCTCAAGTATTATCATCAAGTACAAGAGGCAGTCTGCGTCCATTGGATTTTGTGACGCAGGGTCAAACAGCAGTCAAGCCTTGCAGGATTTCCAAGCTCATATTTCCGCAATGGAACCATGCATTCGAGCCAATCGGACCTTCAGGGACATACCATCGGAGGTCTTTGATGCAATCACTGCCAAAGATGGAACACCGTGCTCACTATTTTCGTTGATCTCCTTGCCACACCCATCAGCATGCACACCTTGTCCAGAATATGCATCGTGCAGTCAGCACACGGTAACGTGCAATAGTGGGTACTTACTACGTCCGCACCCCATTCTCGCTTTGTTGTCACCTTTCGGGGCCGCTTCATCTGCTCCTGTCGATTTAGTCTGGACCTTCATTTCTGAGGTGGCCGATGGGTTACCCGGGTTGGGCCCTGTTTCGTTCCCGCCTCATTGTATTGAAGATCCGAAACGAAAAAGGAATATTGGCGCCTTGGGGAAGGCGATCGAAGCCCTTCTTGGTCAGGAACGTGGAAGGAGAGTCTGTTCCGGCGGTGAGGAGGGCCAGCTGACGGTATCCGATAGTGAAGGAGGTGAAGCTAGAAAATGGGGTTTGGAGGTTGAAATCTTGCGAGAGACGATGAAACAGAAAACCGCGGTATGTCGAGTTGTCGTGTCCGATGCACGGTAAATGATATTTTTGGCTTGGCAGCCGCACCTTCTGGAAACCTTTGACGACACCTTTGACGAAGCCATGCAGCAGCTCGTTGAGTGGGGTAGTGTTGTATTTGGGGAGGACATGTCGTGAGTTGGCGATCACAAAGTGTCTGATCCCGATTGTCACATCACCAAATTTGCTTCAGTGGACATCGTTATCTGGCCCACAAGACTGCCAATTTAACCCTGAATTGCAAGCTCACCGTAAAATTCCGAGAAGCATGGTTACGAAGTCGAACGACTATTTTCAGTAATAATATTGCATTATGCATGTTACTCAGTTGCTGACGTCGTCATTCAGTATTGTTTGCTAGTGCATGCATGTTCTACGCCCTGAGACGGTCCCGCGCCCAACGCCAAATGGAGAACAAACGTGTCGCGGAACTAGTTTTAATTGCTCTTGATACGTTGCGTAACCAAGAACTTGCACACCACACGGACCCAGTGACGGCACCCCACCCATATTTGTCCTCTCTTCAGCTCCGTGACCTCATTCTCCAGGAGCAACACTCAATATCCATCAGGAAAAGGCTATGGGATCAGGTGGAACGCGTTGTTGAGGGTAACGCGAATGTCAGGGTCAACTTGGAAGAAGTACAAGGTGGCGATGAACACCGCGTGTGGAGGTGGGTAGGAACGACGGGAAGGGGACCAGAGTATCGGAAGAGGGTACAAACTGAGACGGAAAAGGGTGAAGGCCACGTTGCCTGATCTACTTTCCTGGTGCGAAGGCATCGGCATTCATTTATTACGACCGACAGGAACCCCTTGACCCATTGTAGTTGGGATAGCCAAGTTTGTCGTTCCGTCGCGCTTGGAAACATTCAATAGTGAACTTCTCCCGGTCGTGAAAGTAATGAGAATAAATCGATGAACTGATACGCCGTATGGTCGTTTCCCACTCGGAACCTTGTTGGAAGATCCGGATCCGGACATGGAACAATTGCCAGAGGCACTGCCTGTCTGCTGACGGGATGGCGTACTATCTCAGGAACAATTGCAGCCACCAATCAATCACAAGCTAGTCTTTCCAACCGCAGCACAGCGCCGCCAACATCACTATTTGTGAGGGACAACCCCAGATAGAGCTCGAGGTTCAATTCACTTGGTCCAGAACATTGCGCATATGGCAAGTACGTCGCCGAGCACCCCATAAGATCCAGTCCACCGCATCTTGGATCCTGTCATGTCTGGTTGCTACCCCGAATGTGACTAGGCATAGGGCAAGTTCGTTCCCATCGGAATGCCCATCTGAATCTTCTCGATGAGCGCCCTTTTCGTGAATTGTTCTTCCGCGAGCACGCGCGTCGTCTGAGCGACAGAATGGGATATGAGAAGCATGTGACCAATGAAGAAAATAACCCTCACCCTCAAAAAACGTTCTAGATCGATGCGGCCAGTGTTCAAGGCCCTATGCAAATGGTAGATAGTATCTTCGATCGCATTGTCTTCCGCTACCAAATTGATCAATCTGGGAAGAGTTCGCCGGTGAGCGGTGACCGGAGAATAGATTGAAGAGATACTTGCTGGTTGTGGACTATGCTCGTGGAACAGACTAATTCATCTACTTCCGGATCTCCCTTTCGGCGCAAGTCGGTGAGGTTCCGTTCTGCATGTTCAACAGTGCCCCGAAACCTTGCTGCGACGTTACGGCAAACATCTCTCACGGCTTCGAGTCGTGCCATCTCATCACGGATGGCAGGTTCGCCGGCAAGAAGATCCGCCTGCTGAGCACGCAAGCGATCGGCTTCCAAGAGGATGAGTTGGGACAGGGAAGACAGCTCTGATCGTATCTTGTCATGAACGTGGGCATGCAATTGGAGTAATTCTGGATTCGGAGGGCGTGGCGGTGCTTGAGCCGACGGAGGCAGTGGCTCAGGGGATTCGTCATCGAGCAAGTTCGGAGGATGGATAACCGGTGGAGGGGGTGGTTGGGGTGGAGGCTGAGCAGAGTGAGTCAAAGGCAGGGCTGGAACAGGGGGCGGTACATGAGCCGGGGGACTTGGTGCATTTGGGGAGGGCACGGATGGAAGGGCGTTCGGAAGTATTGATGTGCGGTAATTAGGACTGGTGGGAGAGGATGATTCTCTAGACTGTTCGATGGTTGATCGCACAGTATTTCCGTCGGTAGAATACAAGCGCTGCGGAGGAAGTATTGACTGGTGATATTGGGGTGGACGGATATCTGCACGAGGTTGCTGGGGCAGAGGCGGCGGGGGCCGATTGTACAAGTCAGTCTACGAATGCGATCATGATTAGGGGATCGTTTCAAAGTGAGATGGGCATACTTGTGTAGATCCTAGGGGAGATGGCGCGGGGGTAGCGATAGGGCGTGGGGGGGAGATAGGCGTCTGGGATGAAATGGGTTTCGGTGGCAGTGCCGGGCGATCATCATGGCGAGATTGTGGAAGCGACAAGGGCTGGGAAGGCGCGGAGGAAGGTGGGTGGGAGGGGGTGGATGAAGGGGAGGGGAGGGGTTGTGGGACTGGACGGGGACTAGACATCTTGGGTTTGGCGTAAAGGGGGGGGGCACGGGAGAAGAGAGCTTGCATTGCATGAAGTAGGGCGACGATATTGCACGGCTGGGCGGGGTGAGATTGGGGTGGGCTGGGACGGAGGGGAAGGACGAACCTCGGGCTTTTTGTGCCAATCGTGGATGTATTGGATGGTGCATCTGCCGCTGAGATCGACGTGCTTGCTGGGACGGATGAGGAGGTCGCTGGTGGGGACGACGTAGGCGAGGGGGGGGTGGCGCGGGTAGTCCTTTGTGAGCCAGACGGCGATGGGGATGTTGTAGGAGGCGCCCCTGAAGGAGATGGGGAGGAGACCGTGGAGGCAGAGAAGGAGCTGGGCACGGCCGTCGTCGTACGCTGCGGTGTGATCAGTCGCGACATCGGATCGCCGCCCCCGCCGACACTCACTGTACACATCCGACTTGAGTCGCAGCGCAGGGAACCCGCCGAGCGCGGCCTCGACGTCGAGACAGACGCGCTCCCGCTCGTCGTACGGCGCCGCGTTCTGTCGCAGCCACAAATGTGTCTCTGCCATGCCGCCGCCGTCCCCGTCGTCCCCCGCCCATGCCGTGCAGTTCGGGCGGCGACTGAATCCGGGCCGGAGCGCTGAGGACCCCGGGAAGGCCCAGAACGGACCCGCGCTTAGATCTGTCCCACCCCCCCCGTGTCTGCCACTTTCCATTTCCGCGTGGCACGAACCTTATTTGTGACGGGATGTGACGTGATGATTGGGTGCTGCACAAATTCGCACGAACTTCCCGATCTGGATCTCACCAAAGCTCCAGGGCATTTTCAATTAGACGTATCCGAACCAGCGGGTCCTTGATGCCAAACCGGATCTTTAGCCTTCGCCTCCTCGTCTCTCCTGTCTCACATATATAACCCTCCTCCTCCTCTCCCTCCATTCCTCGTCCTCTCCCTCACAATGCGTCCTGCACGGCTCAACCCCCTCTACGACCCCGACGCCGCCCTCAAGTCCCTCACCCCACAGCGCAAGCACAGGAAGCTCCTCAAGGACGGCTCCAGCGAGGTCTGGCCTGAGGACATCGAGCGCATATTCGTACAAGGCCCGTCTTCCTCCCCCCACACCCCGTCCCCTTCCTCACCCTTTTTTCTAGGCCTCCGTGAGTACTGGGAGTCTCCCTGGGCTACCTACTCCCGCGGCCGCAGCCGCTGGAGGAACCAGTTCCTCGTCGACTACCTCCAGAAGAACGGCGTCGACCGTTCAAAGAAACAAGTCGCGAGCCACATCCAGGTCCTGCGAAACATGTGGAAAGGCGAACCAGGTATGTCTCCCGCCACTCCCCCTTCCCTCTCCTCTCCTCAGCCCCTCTCTAGAATACCATCTCGTCGCTGGTGGCGAGGAGCTCTTCCTCGAAACCGCCCTCCTCCCCGCCGTCAAGGCAGAAGACTCTCCCGACGCACATCTACTCACTCCCGCAGGGCTGTTCGATGATCACTCACCAGCATCCGATCGCTCTGGTGGCTCGGCTACTTCAACATGCCCGCCCCGGTCCATCTGTTCCGGATCCAGCCCCACCGTGAGTTCCACCTCGGAACTCGCTCTTCCACATATACACGGCATCCGTCCGTCCCGAATCGACGACGACTCCCGTCGTGTTCGGTCGCTATCCGCGTCCGACTGTCATCGCGCAGATCCTCGCCGACTCTCCCCGTTGTCATCCTACTGGACTTCCGACCTTGGGCGGCCCTCGGCAACTCAATCCTGTCCGACTACTCTCTACACTGCCATCGATCAACCATTCGATTTCACCTCTCACTACTCCCCCGAGCTCTCCAACCAGCCCAGCCTCTCCGATTCTCCCCTCCTATTCACCGAGTCTTCCTTGTTCTCTGCTGAGCCCGCTCCATGTCCCACAGCATTCACCAGCCTTTCTCTCTGGGCAGAGGGCATGCCGACCCTGACGCTTCCTGTGGACGCTCTTATATCCTCTACACAGCCGTCCGTACATCCTTCCCCGGCTCTAGTCCTGAGAATCAAGCTACATCTCCCACCAATCGACGTACCGTGCTTTCCAGCACTACATGGCTTCCAAGCATCCGTCACATGCACCATGCGGCCTTGTGCCACAGTCAGGTGCTCCACTGCCGTTTTCGTACGCGGCCAGTGCACCTCTCGAGAGGGCAATCATTGTACCGTGATGAATGCGGAATCAACGGGAAACGATCAGTTGGGGAGCGTTACACTGCTTCTCCCTGACTCACCCTTGAGTCGCAGTCGGTGGCTTGACTCCAGTGAGTAATTTTTCGCGTAATCATCTGCACTCCCTCATGTTCACCACGTGTTCGTCACAGCCTCGCCGACTTGTATCGTGCAAAAATTTATTGTAAACGAAGAGGTCCTTGCAGTCATCTTTTACGATCTGGATAGAGGGCAGTGTGACAGTGTGCCCACTGCGAAGCTCATCGGCATTCAAAAATACCATGGTCGCCCGGAAAGGACACCAAGCCCACAGTCCGCTTATCACACCGACTCCCTTTTGCCCACCTATACCCACATGCCAGGGCAATGCATACCGCGCTCCAGCCTCCCTACTCAGCCCTCCTTATCCTATGCTTTGTCATCTATCAACGCGGATACCTCCTTGTCAGGCACGTCGTCTTACTCGGCGGCATTCATGATGCCTTCTTTGCTTTCATGACCCTCATGACCGTTCTCATTACTCGGATATTCACCGCCATCGGACGCCTGTATCCTTTTTTTTCTTCCTTTTTTTTTTTTTTTTTTACCTTGGATATTGTCTTCCTTGAACTGTTGTTCTCTCCGCGTTTGGGCTTTTTGTAGTACACTTTGTTTTTAATCTTCGTCTTCGTGGATCGCGCTTTGTTTTTGTATCCCAACGTGAACTACTGTAGATATTCTCTAACGTCACTGTGGACCCATAGTACGTCTAATCCCCGTCACGTCCCGGTATACCTAGAGAGCCTACGGGCCGACTCTCGTATTCGAGAATCATAGTGGCGTTGTTGCAGTTGCAACAATTCAAAGAACGATGTTCCGAACGGATGGCTGAGCTGCGGATTTTCTACTTCCGGCAGGTACACTCCATCCACATGACGATCGTCGGTGGATAGTAACGCTTCAAGCTTGGGTTCCTTCATGAGCAAGCTCTCAACGAAGTCCAGCGAGCGGTGCGCCACAGCAGGTGGCCAATTCAACGAAGCAATCAGAAGGCGCTTAGCAAAGGCTGCAGACCGCCAGGGCAAGGCGCTGCCCGCGGTTCGCGGGGAGAACACAATTGTTAGCGCCCTAAACAACATGTCCGAGATGGTCGGCTGCTGAGTTGTTCGGGACCCTGTGGTCGACGGCAAGTCATCAATCTGCAACAGCTCGCTGATGGGCAGTATGATGGAGTAGAGATGATTGACGAAATCGTTGAGGTCGATATTCAAGGCTTCCCCTATGAAAATGACAGGCACGTCAATGTGTTTCACAATAAAGTGCCAAGAGGAACAAACCTTGTCCAGACAAAAGTTCGAACGCCGTTACAATGCACAACAAGCGATGCTGTATATCTGTGTTCTGGTCCAAACTACGTGATTCCTTTGCGTCCGAGTCGATCACATCAGACTCTCGCATAATAAGATGCTTGAGAACTTGCGTTAGGTCCTGGAAGAAGTCGATGTTGACGAGATGCGCGTATTTGGATATACCCCTCAGGGCAGCCGGCAAAAGAGGTGTCCGGTGGGGGTTCTTGAGTATTCGGAAGTATAACACAAAAAGAAGCTTCAGGGTTTCCGTATGCTTTGCCACACTAGTCAGGAAACCGAAGAAGTACGTCTCTTCTATCACTCACCGTCCTAGCCCGTTCTTCTTTGTCCACTTCTGCTTCTGCTTCCCGTACCTCACGTTCGATCTCCTTCTTTTCTTTGAGAGCTTTCTTGCCCCTCTTGCTCAGATAGGGCCGGTCTGTCGATTTACCTTTGTTGCGACTTGCGGTCCTTCCCCTGGTGTTTATCTCGGCCTTCTCTTCTTTGTCGACCCTGGAGTCGGAAGCTCGCACGCCTAGCTCGTTCTTGAGACGCAGGTACAAAAGACACGTGAGAACCTGTGGGTGCACATTAAAATGCCTTTCTTTGATCATTCGGTTCAACAATTGTACGGCTTCAAGAGAAGGTACACCAGTAAGATCGTTGCGGAAGATGCTGATCAGAGTGTTCAAACACAGATCGGATGACTGAAGATCGAGTCAATCTAGGCTCTCGGAATGGATGCATGCTCAGGAGAAACTTACCTCATCCCATGTCTTCTTGCTCAATCGGGCCACAATGCATGCCATAAGGTTTCCCCGGAAGTTGAAATGCGTGACATCCGTGGCAAGGGTGCACATGCATGTGAGGGCCACATCGGCGAGGTCGCTCTTGACTTCGGGGATGCTCAAAACAGGAACACGAGGCGGCGCAAACCAATGCCTACCTTTGATTTCGGCTTCGAGAGCACGGAGATAGGATTGATACACGAGTACAAGGCCTTGCTCCCACTCGCGTGTTCGCGCAACCATCTGACTGACCTTTTCTGACCTTTCCTTGTCCGTCAAAGTTCGTATCCGATATCCGGGAATGATATCTTTGAACACCGCGAGCTGTGAGAGGATGGCTAGCTTGCGTATTGCAGGATCATTTTTCACTGGTTCCAAACGCGACTGGCTCGTGATTGTCTCGAGAGAAAAGGTATGCAAGCGACGAAGTAGACCTAGCTAGTATGGAATGAGACGGGAAAACGGGAGCATCGACTAGGATAAACGGACACTATTTTCTGGGTCGGCAATTATTTCTTGACAAAGGCTGGCTATTTGGTCCTTTGCGCCCTGAATCCTAGCTTTGCGGGAGCTATTCCCAATCACGTCAACGACAGCGGGTCGGCCGAAACGAGCACCAGTCGCTACGTCTTCCACTGTTGGAGGCACTGCCGGCGGCGAGTAAGATCGGACAGAACTCTCCATATCTTCGTCGTCATCGATCTGAGCTGGTGCTATGGTCACCTTTTCGGAAGCCTGTATCCGGCCATCGGAGAGCTTGATTGGAAGACCAGGTATGTTTCGACGTGTCTTGGGTTCTGGAGCTGTGTGCAGTCGCGGGATACGCTCATACGGCATCTCGGCATCAGAGTCCAGCGCGCTTGGGGATGGAGTTTGTTCTTTGGACTCTACGTTGTCGGAAAGGGCACTGTCTGATAGCACTTCTATGTCCGATTCCTCGATGTCAGTATGCCAAGACTCCGAGTCCTCATCATGGGAGTCGACGGAAGGTAGATCGTCGACTCTGGACTTGCGGACGGGCTTGTGGAGTCGGTGGAGGCGTTCGGTCTCCTTTTTACTCCTGAATAAATCGTTGTGGGGCTTCGACTGTGTTTAGAGAGACGAGATACCTTGCTATGCCCTGGTGGTCCAGTGCGGCGAGGAAGCCGATAGTGTCGCCAAACTCGCCTAACAAGGCCTCATCGTCCTCGGAAAGACCGTCATTTTGGGCATCACCGTCGGGAGTGGCGCCAGGGATGGTGATGTACTCTCTCTCGAAAGCTTTCTCCTTTCCCTTTGGCTTACTCCTGTCGGACTTTGCGAAACCGCGCTTGGACGGCTGGCGTGGTGTCACTTTTTGCTTTTTAGCTGGACGCTGGTGATAGGGATGAACGCTGGTATCTGAGTGAACACAATATTTACCGCAGGGGCCGCTGGTGCAGCTCTTTTTTTTGATTTGAGACCCATCGGGAGCGATGACGTGAAAGAGGAAGGCGTTTCTCATCTGTGCAACTCTGTTTGGGTCCTGCACCCGACGACGATGGGGTACAGGCCAGGGACTCCCCCGCCTGTCCACCATGTCCTTCGTCCACACCACATCGATCTCATCGCCATCTTTCTTCTCGTCTTCAAGGAGTTCCATAACAACCTCCCTCCCGGCTTCGTCTTGTTCATATATCGCTTCTTGCTCTTCGAAGTTTCCGAGGTGGGCATGTTTCTTGCTCGCTTGCAGGCTATCTCACTCCATTAGGTCGTGCAACCAAGAACCCATCAGGAGATCCTGTCGATGCTACGATCTGCACCGGACATCGACTCCCCGAATGTCCGGAACCTCCTTATGGCTCTCGAGGCAGTGGTAAGACCGAGCTATCTTGTATTCTCCATTCATCTGATCACGAGTCCCCAAGCCAAGCCAACTCACGAGTGCAGACCAATTGACCAATTTTTTTCACAGTTCGTCGCGTAACACAGACCGAGCCCACCAATAATCTAGCTGTTTCTAGGTACCCCTGCCATATTCGTGGAAAAGGCTGAAGACGAGGTACATACTTGACTTGACTCTTTCTCGACCGTCCCACTGAGAATCGCTCGGTGCTAGCCTAATGTCCTCGTACGCCTGTCACGTTCATCTCGTAGTATCCACTAACTCAGGGGTCAACCAGGCGCGCCGCTCGATCTTTGGCTACTTCTGTCGTCGCTGTTTTGTCAGTTTCATCAAGCTCTCGTTTTATGGGGTCATGCAATTACAAAGAGACTACCAAGCTTGGTGTGCAGGAGACCATCAAGTCGGCTACGGTCCTGTGGACAAGGATCCTCTCACAGGCGACATCTGGATCTTCAAAACCAACTCCGATTTGAGATTATCTGCTCGCTCAGAACCTTGGGAACTGTAGGATTTCGTTCGAGACAGTCCATTAGCGATTTATTAAGGTCTTCCCAGCTGGGAGAAAGGTTGCTCGACCGGTGACGATGTCATAGGCCCCGAAAATCTACGAAGATACTTTGAACAACGTTTCCATGACCATAACGATTCGTACGCACCAATTCCCTCCTGTGCCATCTCACAGTCGTGATTTATTCGTAGAGGCATACGACAACACGCACTCCTCAACCTGGTGCGTATGCATTATGTACGCAAGGAATATCCTGCAGCCCGCAAGGTTCGCGACCATCTCGAGAACCACTTCCCTGACTGAACACGCATTACCCAGCTTCTACAAGAGGCGATCGCAGTCGCACGCACAAGTGGGGATCGCGTCACGCTACAGCACTGCATCAGGTTGGTTCGGTTGACTCCGTCTCTGGCAGGTCCTGATCACTCATGAGTTCCGAAAACAGCATGCTGCATCGCTTGCCTCCAGATTCATCCACCAACGACATGCCTCTACTGAATGAAATCCAGCCGGACTTAAATCCTTCCGAGGTCCTTTTTGATGTTGCAAAGCTCCTACAGCCGCAGAGTGTACGATTTCTGCCTGACTAAATCAACGTATTGTCCGATCAACTGATCGACATCTGCGTAGGGTCAGCCTTTGACACTCTGTTTTGAGAAATTCGCCCAAGCCCTCGGACTAGACGATCACTGGGTTGACCACAAGAAAGCGGCGTTTTGCGAACGAGAGATGCTCGGACAACACGCGATGCAAGCTGTTTTATGGAGCACATTGGGTATGTCCCGTTGAACGGCTACTATTTAACCAGCTTTGGTAAACGACTCTCCAGGATGCTATGATCTCGCGGCAGTAGAAGAATCGTTCGTGCTGGCGTTCGCAAAGACAGGGGACAACGACCGTAATCATCTCAACGTCACACTTAATCGGGCTTACAGGGTCAGCTAGCTTTGTGGGATAACGCAACACTGGTCTTGATCATATTTCATGTGTTCTCGAACAGCTAGCCCGGTCTGGGTCGTATCAAATTGGTTTGGCGCTGCTCCTTCACCCGGAGACATGGCGGGGTCTTTCATTTGATCAATATCAAGAGTGGGCGATCATGATCTGGCATATATTGGCTTTGAGGAGCAGTCGGAGGTGAGTGGGCCCTCGATCAGTTCGAATGATACATTGGCACATTTCATATATTGTATATGCACAGAAACCAGCGCAGGTTCTTCCGTGACTTTTTATTACCCCGCCAGCCGACATCTTCGACGTTTGTGTCAAAAGAGTATTTCTTTGATGACAGCGTGGCACCGCTTCCTCCTATCAGTAGTGAATTACATGAGGTGATGCATGCCCGCGTACGCAAGAACCTTCGGGGCTTGGAAGTGTTGTTTATTTTCATTTTCATTTTATTGACAGCGCCGGGGACAAGCTGTCACAGCGATCCAACCGCTGCTCCAATCGCTGTGGCATGCCGAGTTTCAAGGTAGATTTCCATTGTACAGAGTGGGGACCATCCTCCTCTCGGACATTGGTCTGGAGTTTGGGATGACTAAGCACTGCCAACGCCTGCTGGAGGGGATATTACCTCAAGTAAGATGCAGGTCACCCTTCAATTACAGCGAACTCGATTATGCGACAGGTTCTGACTGGTCACGAGCTGGAACACCGTGCGTTTGCTTGCCACACGTTGGCAAGATGTATCATCGCCTCTTCGGATTCAAAAGGTGCGCGTGCTTTTGATTCCCAACGACAGCCTCAGCGGGAACGTTTTTTTGGCACATAGAAGCAGGGCTTCGCGAAGCTCTACCCCATCTCCTCATGGCAGAAGCGGATTACGCGCGGCTCTCGATGTTTGAAGCAACATCGGACGTTCAATGGCTGCTCATGGTGGTATTCCATAATCTTGGAATGAAAGTAGAAGAGGAGGCTGTCCTTGAGCGGTACTCCACCTCTGTCTCGACAATGCGGAGCTTCGAGGAGTGCGCGCTGGACGGGGAGGCACAACAGGTTTGGGATCTTGTAACGGATGTCGGTCTGTCTTTTGCCGCGCGGTAGTGGTGTGGATCACGTGCTGTTTATCCCGATTACATAATTACGCGTCTGTGGTTATCGAGGGCATCGTTGAAGAAGTGCAAAGTTGCCGTACAAGCGTTGAACTTTTGCATTCAAACTTGCAGCAAGTCTTTCCTTGAGCATGGACGGGCCTCCTCCTCAGGAAGAAGACTTTTCATCTCTGCCAATCTCTGAGAGGCTTGCCCACAAAAACTGGAAAGCCCGTGTAAATGGCTATGAATCTCTCATCAAGACCTTCCAAACAACTGCATCTGATTCAGACCCAGCGTTCAAGCCATACATATCCAACCCCGATCTCCTCAGGAAGATAGCGACCGATTCCAACGCAGTGGCACAAGAAAAGGGTGTAGAATGTCTCGTATCATTGATCAAGTTCGCAGGCGAAACCGCTGCCAAATCCAGAGACACGGTGGTTCCCGCCTTGGTTGACAAGTGCCTTGGTTCTTCCAGGGCAGGAACAAAGAACCAGGCAGTAGAACTCGTTTTGCAATATGTCGAAGTGGAAAACTCTGGTGCAGGAGTGGTGGTGCGTGCGATCGACTCTCGGTCAGTCTCCTTTGGAATGATTATTCTGATCATGTTCACTCTCTGGTAGGCGGATATAATCCCTGGTCTCGCGGCAAAGCAGCCAAAGACAGTTGCAGCCAGTGTTTTCGCGCTTAGGGAGGTTCTTCGGTAAGCAGTTGACGGATCCCCTTCATCCGTGTGTCAGCAACTCAACTATCTACAGGGTATTTGGGACGCAGGTGACGCCACCCGCCCCAGTCCTAAAAGCGTTACCCAAGATTTTTGCTCACGCGGACAAGAATGTCCGCGCTGAAGGCACACAACTCACTCATACATTATATCAGTATATTGGACCAGCTATTGACCCATGGTTAGCCGAGCTCAAGCCTGTCCAGGTAAAAGAGCTGCAAGAAGCATTTGAAGGCATGGAGAAAGAGGGAAAAGGAAAGGGGGCGCTCAAGGCTGAGCGGTCGACAAGGGAACATCAACGTGAAGCTGAAGCCAATGCAGACGCTGGCGTCAGTGAGGATGCCGCGGATATTGGAGCCACGGAGGGTAAGTAATCCCACCATGGCTTTCGCTAACCACTTATTTTTTTTAATAGAACCAGATCTTCCTGATCCACGCAGCCTCGCAGAACCCGTCGATATCGTGGCCAAGTTTCCATCGAATCTGCAAGTCAATCTCGCATCCTCGAAATGGAAAGAGCGTAAGGAGGCACTAGATGACTTGCTCACGCTCGTCAATGCCACTCCTCGGATTCAGGATGCACCAGAGCTAGCGGAGCTTGCAAAATCTCTGGCCGCTTGCATACATAAGGATGCAAACATTAACTGCGTCATGACAGCCGCCAATGTTATGGAAGGACTTGCCAAGGGAATGATGAGTCCATTCGGGAGACTTAGGGAGGCGGTGGTCCCTCCTATGGTGGAGCGCCTGAAAGAGAGAAAAGCCAACGTCACGGATGCTATTGGATCTGCTCTAGATGCTGTTTTCGTGACCGTGAGTATTCTAAGCATCTTCTGGTTGGTATCCCTTCGTAATCGTGACTCTGCAGACATCTCTACCCGACATAATACCAGACTTGCTTCCAGCACTAGGAAACAAAAATCCTCAAGTCAAGGAAGGGACTCTGAAGTTCCTTGCGCGTTGTCTTGCAACTTCGACAAGTCCAATTCTACCAGGGCAGATCAAGTCACTGACAGATCCCCTCGCCGTCCTCCTCGAAGACAGTTTCGAAGGTGCTCGCAATGAAGCTGCTGTGTGTTTAGGGACCTTGATGAAGATGGTTGGGGAACGACCGCTCAACGCTCTCATGGATGGGCTGGCAGATGTGCGAAAGGCAAAGGTTAAGGAAGCCTACGACAAGGCTACTGTAAAGTGCAAGGCTGGGTCTGGAGGACCGAAGCCACCACCCGTCGCGAAAGAGCCATCTAAGAAAAAGCCTGTTGTGAAGGCATCAGCTCCGGCAACTTCTGACCCATCGACAGAGGATGCACTTCTACAAGACGGACCCCCAAAGAAACCTGTAGGGAAGCCACCTCCGAGACTTCTGGTTCGTCTTTTCGGTGCCGCAAACACTCGACGCTGATGTGGTCGCATATTTCAGGCGAAGAAAGGGGCGCAAGCCAATGGCGATGCGTCCGCAGACGGGGCCTCCAAGTCTAGCCCTCCCGTAACTGCTACACCTGCGACGAAGAAAGCGGTCCCTGCTACCGCTGCCAAAGGTGCAAAGCCTCCTCCTCCAGCCGCGCCAGGTGCTCTCGATACATTCAAATATAAGCATACTCCGGAGGATGCTGAAGTACTTGCTGCCAGCCTAATACCCGGGACTGTCATGGAGGGACTTGGAGACGCGAACTGGAAAGCGAGACTTGCTGCATGCGAAGAGATGATCACTTGGCTTGAAGGGACAGTGCAAGACGTAGATGCAGAGGTCGTTGTAAGGGCGATTGCGAAGAAAGGTTGGGCCGAAAAGAATTTCCAAGTATATTCCGTTTTCACTTCTAGGGTTGAAATGGCGCTGAACGATTGCCTTGTCCAGGTTTCAGCCAAGCTATATGGTATCTTGAATATCCTTGCTGAACGTTGTCCGTCTTTTGGGAGGTCATGTGTGGCGCTGTCGACTGGGCATTTGAGTGAAAAACTTGGTGACGCAAAGCTGAAGAAGCCTGCAGGAGACGCACTCACAGTCTTTGCCGAGAAAACTTCCTTGCAGTTTGTGCTCAATCAAGGTACGATTTGCTATCCATCAAATGCGGTAACCGAACACTTAGACAGGTCGATCTAGCATACGAGCCACTAGGCAAACAGAAAGCTCCCAAAGTTCTCGCCGATGCATTGACTTGGGTGGATACAGCGGTCCTCGAGTTTGGAATTGCCGGACTCTCACTTCGTAACCTTATTGAATTCCTCAAAACTGCCTTAAAGAACTCTAATGCTGCTGTACGGACCAGTGCAACCAAGACTCTTGTCTCGGTGAAACTGTTTGCAGGAGCAGGTACGTTTTCACTTTCCTTCTACCGCGCTTCCAAGTTTCACGTTTGGTCATACATAGGAATCAAGGATTTTTTGGAGGATATCAATCCACAGCTTCTGGGGACAATTCAGAGCGAATTTGATAAGGTTGAAGGGACTCCTCGCCCACAGCCAAGCCGGACGTCCACCGATGTTGTTTCGACGGCTTCAACATCTGCTGCAGGAGGCAAAGCCGCCGCAGACGCATTGGAGGACCTTTTCCCGAGAGTTGAGATTGATGGTTTACTCAAAGGCACTACTATCCTTGCTGACGCAAAGAACGATGCATGGAAGACCAAGAAAGAGGCACTGGAGACATTACAGGCGATTCTAGACCAAAGTGCTAATAAGCGATTGAAACCAACGATGGGCGAAATTGCGCAAGTTTTGAAGGCCCGGGTAGCTGATACCAACAAGGCAGTTCAAACCCTCGCTCTCGACATCGTTGCACGCATTGCTACGGGCATGGGAAAACCTTTTGACAAATACACAAAATTGTTTGTCGTCCCAGTGGCGACTGGGCTTTCCGACCAGAAAGCACCCATCAGAGCAGCTGCCATTCAAACTTTAACAGCGATTGCAAATGCTTGTGAGGGCATAGATTCCATGGTCCACTTCCTCGGTACTGCACTCGAAGCGACAAATCCTACTCAGCGAGCCTCACTCATGGGATGGATCTCTGATTATCTGAAAGAAAGCCCCCCCTCATCATCGCTCGACCTAAGTAATTGGGCCAGCACTATAGTTTCTTGCTTGGACGATCGCAACGCGGATGTTAGGAAGGGCGCTCAAGCACTCCTTCCATCCTTGATCACGTTCGTTGGTTTCGACAAGGTCATGGCACACACGAGTGCCCTCAAGCCAGCATCCCGTAAAACTGCTGTTCCAATCATTCAAGCTGCCAAAGACCTGGCTGCACCTCTCCCAACTTCCGTCCCGCCGGACAAACCAGTTACAAAGGCATCAGTCGCCACTGCTGTACCTCCTCCGCCTTCTCCACTTTCCCCAGCACCTCCACCCTCTCCACCACCCGCAGCTCCTCTATCGTCTGGAGTCCCAGGTAAACCAAGCGGTGTTAGGAGGAAGCTTCCACAAGGTACAGCCAGACCTGAATCAAGAGAGGAGCATGTAGGAGAATCTTTGAATGCAACTAAAATGCCGGGGAAGATTGGACTGAAACGGCCAGGCGTTGCTGCTCCAGCCGGAAGAGCTGTTAGTTCGGCTGCTTTAGCTTCCCTTCCTTTCTCGAGCATGAACATGGAAGCGAAACGCGCGAGGTTGGCAAAGGATCTTCAGAAATGGATCAATGAGGCTGGACCAACGCGCAAGGATCTTGCAGACCTGTTGCAACATCAAATGGAGCCTCACGCATCTAAAGAACTAGCCAGCCAGCTCTTCAGCCATGATCATAACGCAGTCAACGATCACGTTTCTGGGCTCTCTATCATACAAGAGTTTTTCCTGGCTGCCGCGTCAGGAGAAGATAAATACGGAGTTCCTGTCGACGATATGCGTGCGGTTGGCCTAGCATGTTCCGACCTTGCGTTGAAATACGTTTCCATCAAGGCTCACGAACCACAATCAAATCTAAGCTCGAAATGTCTGGATGTTATTGAAGCACTTGTATCTTTCGTACGCAGCATCGATGCACAGTTTGAGGATTCAGAAGCGCTCTGTTTCGTCCCGACATTCATCTACAAGGTAAGCAGCTATCAAGATATCCGATTGTATGAACATTGTTGAGCCTTTTGCCTCTAGCTTGGCGATGCACGCGAACCTATGCGTGTGCGCGCCCAGAACATCATACAATCCTTGCCGAAAGTGTATGCATACAGTCGGGTTTTCGACTTGTTGCTAGAACATGGCCTGAAAGCAAAGGTAGCAAAAACTAGGCAAGGCGCTTTAGATGAACTGGCGAGTTTGCTGAAACGTAATGGAATGGGCGCGTGTAATCAGCCTACCAAAGCGTTCCCTGTCGTTGGATCGATGATTGCTGACAAAGACTCTGCTGTCCGCAAGTCAGCGTTGTCTGTCCTCAGGTGTGTCAGCCGTTGATTTGAGATGGAATGTTAGTCAACCCGTCATCCACAGTGAGGCATATGTACTCGTTGGAGAGAAGGTGTGGACCTTAGTTGGACCCCTTTCTCCCAAAGATAAGACGCAACTTGAGGAGCGCCTTCGGCGTGTTGCAGGTCCGAGCAGTCCTGCCAGGCCAGACCACCAAACTCCTGCGCCTCTTTCGCAGGTAGCCCGATTGGCAAACGTCGGTTCGCGACCAGAATCACCGTCTGTTGGGAAGCCGGGTGGAATACCACGTCCTACAAGTCCCGCTGCCTCCACGATATCTCGCATTGCACGACCTGGTTCTCCCGGCAGATCGTTACGATCTGTCTCACCCGCACCACTGCAAACTACCGGCCAATCATCTTCTCCACCTCGTGGAACTTCGAAGCTAACCGGTCCCTCTGGTGTGACTGCGCCGTCCGCAATAGGCACTTCCGGAATTCCATCAGTTACATCGGCATCTGGCTTGCGTCCCAAAACCATGCTTCCCTCTCGTTTGGCGCAGCCCCGGTCTGTAACCCGTCCATCTGCCCCCTTATCTAGCAACGCTGCCATCCGACCCACCGAGGAACCATCTGAATTGCCATATGTAACCCGAGCGAATGGGTCCCGAACAACGGATACTCCCCCTCTTCCATCTAACGATACCATCGACACCTTGGTAGACTCTGCTCCTTATGACGATGTCCCTGTCAATGTCGCCAATGATATCACAATAACGATCTCAAGTATCCTCAGTAGTGACCCGTCCCGCAGTGTTGACGCACTGAAGAAGATACAGAAGATACTTATGACGAAACCCGAGGACGGACACGCTTCACCAGAATACAGGGACCTTGCAGAGCATACCGAGGGCCTGATCGAGACGATCACACTGCAAATGACCCACGTGTTTGAGAGACCAGAAGAATTGCTGCTTGACGAAAATTTCCGGCTTGCGAAGCACCTCATACAAACTCTCAACACCTTCTGCGACCATACATTCCTGGCGGAGTCGTTGACTGTGGAAATCCTTATGCCCTTACTCGAAGAACTCACACTACGCCTTCTAGAGACAGACGAAAGTCACATTACCAAGGTCAAGGATTTGTCACGATTCATAAATATGATTATTTTGCGCCTATTTGCGACAGGCCGAAGAATGTCAATATTCCGGTTAGTTTGTTCTCGCGTTCAGCGCGATCAAATTTGCTGAAAACACCCAAAGTTCTTTGTTCTCCCTCCTCCTGCAAATCGTCAAGCCGTTCCCTAGCACTGGCACGCCACTCGAGGCAAAAGAATCGCGGGTTGCTGAACTCGTACTCAAATGCGTGTGGAAGCTCGCGCGGAATATCCCTCAGGATCTCAAGGAGCAAAAACTAGATCCGGTGGAGCTCCTTCCTGCAGTGGAACATTTTCTGCAATCTGTTCCTCCCAACGAATGGCGAGCGAGAGCGACCAATAAGGTCCCCTGTGGGGACATGCCACTGAGGACCATCAAAGTTATCATTCAGCATGTGGTTGGTACGTGGGACATGCAACATCAATGCACTATTGTTGTTTCCTAATCTGGCACATAGCTCACTATGGAGATGAGGCCTACGACATTCTTTCTGCTTCATTCGATGATCCGTCGGCTACCATTGTGTATCCCTACGTGTACCGTATCCTAAACTCGGCCTCGAAACCGGCAGAACCCCCGACAAGGGCTAGTGGGAGTCCACCAGATCCTATCAGTCGGCCATATTCAGCCGCTTCTAGTCGACCCATGTCACCGACGGGATCGGCATCCGCTAACAACCGCCGCTCCTCACCCAGCCACCGGACCAGTCCAAGCACATCCTCGCAGAATGGCTTTTCACCTCCTGTAGAAGAACCGGACCCAGAGGCTCAGCTGATCACCATCATCAACCACATCTCTAGTGAGACGACTGGTGCGATGCACAAGGAGGGCATCACAGAGTTGCATCATTTCTTGAAGAACTATCCGCACAAACGACCAAAGGTGGAGAAGCTTCTTGAAACGACCGGACCGGCTTTCCGAAAGTACATCAACCGTGCACTGGCTAGTCGGGCTGCGGAGGACCTAGAAAGGACAGTGGCTGTTGCAAGCACCCTATCCAGTACGTGGGGCTGTGTATACTGAACAATGTGCTCAATCGCCGGTGACAGAACTCGAAGCTAATGGGTCAGAGCCAAACTCTGGCTCACCTGTGGCCCGGGAATCCGGGAGTGCTCCCCGATCACCCCTGCATGCACCGGAACCTCCGGGAGAGGACAGGCTTCACAAGTTGCACGACTTATTCCAGTACAAACGGGCAAGTCTGACAAGCAATGGTTCATCCGCTAGTGCAACTAAACCGCGCGCATCTGCCGAATGATTGTTTCCTCCGTTATATCTCACACTCTCATCTCGCTCTCACTCCCGTTGCCTGACATATTGTACACTATGCATATGCAAGCAGAATATCGTAGTAATAATGATAACAAATTCGCCATGCATGTGGATGAGTTTGGCCGTGTTGACAGCCGACGCTCAGCTGAGTGGTTACCGACGATCCCTGGCTCGGGCGTTCCAAGTGACGACCTCGTTTCCCTTTCTTCATGACTACGCTCTTGCACCGTCTCCAACATGCCGACCGTCACATATGAAGCCGCTCTGATGTTCTGGAGGGTAATCACCCAGATATTCTTTAGAGAAATACGTCCTCGTGGTGCTTTCCATATCCCTCGTGACGGCCCAGTCATCTTTGTCGGCGCCCCTCATCATAACCAGGTATGTCTCTGGATGGTCTCCGTTGTTGCACACATATATCATTTCCATAGTTCCTTGATCCTCTGCTCCTGAGCCTCGAAGTGTTCAGGGAAACTCGCCGTCGAGTTGCATTTTTAACCGCTGCGAAGAGCATGAAGAGAAAGGCTGTTGGCTTCTTCGCTCGCCAAATGGATAGCAGTGAGTATCTGGTATCCCTCGAGGCCACTAGTGGACTCAGTCTTTGCAAAGTACCTGTGGCTCGGGCAGCCGATGAAGCCAAGCCCGGAACCGGCCTTGTTTCATTGTCCCCGGATGATCCATGTCTTGTCATAGGGGAGGGAACACACTTCAAGTCGGAATTTAGTCCAAAAATGCAAATTATGTTGTCAAAATCCCTCAATTCACCCATGGCCGAAGTGGTGGAAATCATCTCAGACACAGAACTCCGAATCAAGAAAGAGTTTGGGGGTGAGACGGGAAAAGGAACAGCGCGCATCAGAGAGAAGTTGGCAGAAGTCAGGTTAGAGGGACAGAATGGATTAGCTTTCAAGACACTTCCCTTCATCGACCAGCAGGAAATGTATCGTGGAGTTTACCAAAGGTTGAAAGAAGGAGGTTGTATTGGGATCTTCCCCGAAGGTCAGTCACAGTGATTAATCGCATTATTGTGCAACGATTGACATGGCTTTAGGTGGAAGTCATGACCGCAGCGATTTACTTCCCCTTAAAGCTGGCGTTTCTATCATGGCCCTTGGAGCAATGGCCAATGATCCAAATGTCAAAGTCAAAATTGTGCCAGTCGGTCTTTCTTACTTCCATGCTCATCGCTTTCGTTCTCGTGCTGTTGTCGAGTTCGGAACCGCACTGGACGTCCCAGCGGAATTGGTTGAAATGTTTAAAGAGGGTGGCAGTCGCAAGCGTGAGGCAGTTGCCAAGTTCCTTGACCTGATCTATGATGGTCTCAAGACTGTGACTATCAGAGCCCCCGACTACGACACTCTCATGGTACGATTATTTGCTCTTGCGTCTCGTGTCCCGTTGAGAATGTCTCGCAGCTTATACAAGCAGTTCGGCGACTCTACAAGACACCTGGCCAACATCTCACATTGGGTCAAGTGGTTGAACTAAACCGACGTTTTCTCGAGGGTTATACGCATTTCAAGGACGAACCACGTGTGCAGAAGCTCAGGAGCGATGTGTTGAAGTATAACCGTTTGTTACGAGACCTAGGTCTTCGCGATCACCAGGTGTGCTCTCTTCGCCACTTGCTCCCCGAACAGCTTTTCGAATATGACAATAACCTCAGGTCCCACGCGCTAAGAAAGCTGGTTGGAAAACTCTTGGTCTCCTTCTTTACCGCCTTACCTTGTTGTTGGTCTGGACTACATTGGCGCTGCCTGGTGTCATTTTGAATGGCCCGATGTTCATCATTGCTTCTGTCATATCGCAAAAGAAGGCGAAAGGTGAGCAAGACGGTCAAAATTTGGAGTCATACCCATTCTCATTGCGTTGACGCAGAGGCCCTTGCTGCCTCTGTCGTCAAGGTTGCCGGCCGAGACGTGCTCGCGACTTGGAAAATCTTAATTTCCATGGGCATTGCTCCTGTTCTGTACACAATTTATGCAATCCTAGCAACCGTTGTCGCTGTAAAAGCCCGTGTCTCTTTCTCATTACAGCTGTGGACGCCGTTCCTCGTCATTTGTGCCCTTCCTTTCATGAATTATGCTGCCCTCAAATTTGGCGAGGCTGGAATGGATGTCTTCAAGTAAGTAAATTCCGAGCGTGGACCTGCTCATGTATTGACGCATTCTCTAGGTCTCTTCGACCTCTTATTGTTGCTCTCATTCCTGGCCAGCAACGTGACCTTGACAACTTGAAGGCCATGAGACTACGCCTTTCAAACGAAGCGGTGGATGTTATTAACGAATTTGGCCCGAAACTGTTTGACCATTTTGATCAAGTATGGATTCACTTTAGTGTGGTAACAGCGCTCCGTTACTCATCCTGGATAGTTCCGAATTTTAGTACCCGCGAGTGCTCCCCCATCCACCGACCCAGGGGTTTGGCGACGGAAGAGCAGCGTGGGACAAGTGGATGCGCAAGGAAATTTGCTTATCCATCCTATGGTAAGGCAGCACACCTGACCACCCGGCGGTTGACTGAATACTGACAGACGTGGTTGGATGAACGCCTGTTTGGTTGGAGCCGCACCGCTCAGCGTGGCACTAGCGCATGGGGAGGGAACACACCCACTCACGATGTCAGCAGGCCAGCAACTCCCGCGCTCGACGAGTCCGACGAGGAAGATCACGGAGATTATGATCATGTGATTGGATATCTTCCTGCCTATGAGGATGCATCCCGATGCAAACCCCGTAGTCGACAAGGCTCTTATGCCGACCTTCAGCGGCTCCGCATGACGTCCGCCAACCAAACTGGGCCGTCTAGCACTTCATCGGGCATACAGTTGTCAGATAGCCAACCATTGCACATGCGTCCTCGACAGCGCAAACAGAGCCTTTCCGATCTTGTACCCGTAGAACGCATTGCTACCGTTGACAGGGAGGAGACCTTCTCGAATGCAACGGTAGACCTGAACAAGGAGATCGGTAGGGAAGATCACGCCTGAACGTTGTTGTAACGGTCGTGTACTATATCAATCTCATGGTTTGTGTTCGTATATACATTGAGATCCATCCAGAGACGAAGAATGGAAGCGACACCAGGTCTTGCTTCGAATGAATGAAGAAAACGGATGCGAGGAGTGGGGTGGATCAGGCGGGTAGACCTTTGATCTGGATGTAGGCATTGTCTTGGAGAGTTGCCTTGGAGAACTCCATGCCGCATTCGGAATTGGTGCATCTTGCGGTTTCTGTCCTCAACGTGGGTCATTCTCCTCGGTTCGAAAAAGGCGCTTACTTGAGATTTCCTGATACTTCGTTGAAGAACTGTGCCCAGGAGTTGGAGTAGATCCATGTCTGTTCGCGTGCAATCCTCAAGAGGTGTGGACTCACCTGTATTTGAGTGCATCCTCCCTGTCTTGCTTTGAGGGAACCCAGAGCTTCGCTGCCAAGGTCCATGCACCTAATCTCTCTCTGAGCAAGTCAACCTCCGTGTCTACCTACCATTCAAACGGAGTCAACGCATACCGTCCGAGTAGGATATGTATTCGTCGCGCTGAGGAGGAGAGACGGCTGTGAAACAGACATGGTTTCGACTAAACGTGCCAACTGACGGGATATGCTTCGTGATCACATAGATGGGCTTTCCCCGCGACGCTCCACACTTTTCAACGAGAAGATAAGGCTCAGCGTTGGACATCGAGGCCGTTACAGGGTGTGTCGTCGGGAAGGGTGATGTGCGAAAGCAAGAGACGCGCGCTTCGGGTAACGTATCTAAGCCCCCCCAGTAGTATTTACCAAGAACATGGTCAACGGCCAATGATTCCGTGGCGTAAACAGGATGGCGAGAAAAGGATAAGAATATGTACACATAAAGGCAGGGGGGATATGCCTTGATGTGCCTTGCAAACCGCGTGAAGAATTTGAAACGGACTGGATACGTTTTGACCGCGGAAGCAATTACATCGCATTGTATTCGCATGTAGGGTACGTTGTATGTGATGGGCCTTAAAGAACAAAGTCCTTCCCTGCCGTGAGCACCTCTACGCCAGTTTCGGTTATACTGTTATC
>JBBPUP010000001.1:155051-167307 GCA_038094735.1 Exsudoporus floridanus
TATCAAGCGATAAGCTCGTGTCTTGAGCCAAGAAAGGGTCACATACAGCAAGGTTTCCTCGAACTGCGCGCTCTTTTTGCCATCAATGGTAGTTGCCGTCCAGGAGTCATCCCAATGCTGCGTTTCCCAACGGGTACCCAAATTGATCATCTGCGTACACATGAGTAAATCGCAATCGCTTCCATATACGAACAGCGCTCACCGGTTCAATGGTAAAGCACTGACAGGGTCTATGGTCAACCAAACAACGACTCTGAAAGGCCACAGAAAGAGCGCTCACCATTCCGGGTTTCATAGTCCCGACTGCTTTGTTTTTGGCGTAATGGGGAATGTTAGGGGCGGTGTGGAACAAGTCGTTGACACCGTGTCCGGTGTAAGTGCGGACCACCGCGCAGTTATTGGCTCTTGCGACCGGCTCACTGCTCCATATCAGCGGTTGGAAAGCGAGTGTCACGAGGGGTACTAACATGGCCTTTCCAATGTCACGAAACAGTGCCCCTGGTTTGCACACCCTTATCGCCGCATCTAAACACTCGCGCGTTGTTCGAATCAGTTTCGCTGAATCTTCGTCGACAGTTCCGACGGGGTATGTAGCATTAAGGTCGCTGTGGAAACCTAGGAGATACCAATTAGATACTATGAAACCGAGAACTCGGAGAGAATCACCTTGATAAAAAAGTGAAATGTCTGTGGGACCAAGTTAGTAGATCAACAACCAAGGAAGTGGGTAGACCAACCAAGATTGATGATGTCTCCGTCCCTCAATTTTCGTTGGTCAGGGATGCCGTGGCAAATTACCTCGTTGATTGATCTTCGATTGTTTCGGGAGCAGCTCTTACAAGAGACAGAGGAATTGCGTACGTGCAGACGGATTTTGGGAATTTGCGGTAACCAAGTGGAGATGGGTATGCATTCATATCAATGATAGCTTGATGGACAATTGCATCAATTTCATCCGTGGTAATCCCTGGGCGCACATGGGAAGCAGCAAGGTCCAGCACTTCCCGCCCCAACTGCGGAAGAGGATGAGCGAGTCATGAACAAAGGAATGACTCGGACTTACACGACATGCAGTTCGCATTTTCTCAATTTCGTCTAGACTGAGGATACGCGGAGGATGTCCTAGTGTGCGCATTTCGGAGATGGGAACACCTAAGCGAGAATGTACTCGTCAGGATGGGTTCCGCTACAATCAGAGTAGGCTCACCGTCCTCACGATCGGCATAGTCTGGTCGTGGTATATGATCGGGGACTTTACGCTTCGGTGAAAGCGGATAAACAGGTCGCAGGGTCCCAGTGTACGCGTAATTGGGGAACGGGTTGAATGTGCCATCTGAACGGAGCTCATGATGACCTGGCTACCCGAAAAGCGACGGACGAGACTCACCTGGGGCGGGGGCTCGTACCAGCTCATGGACGACTTTGTGTGTTTTCTGGTGAGTTTAGTAAGGAATGTACGATGGCCATTGAATGGGAGTTATATACCCCTGTTTGACGATGGAGGACGGGTTAGTTATGGTATCTGAAATGGCAAGTATGCTCACAATTCGCTTTGAAACATTCTTGACCGCAAAAGAAGGAGCCACGGATGCCTAGCCTAGAATACGTCATGTGGGGGAGCCGAGTACATTGTTGGAGACGTACTTGTTGCACGTCGGGCATTCTAGTTTAGATGGAGGGTGCCCTTGAGGACAATTTGTGCTTTGGCACAGGACAACTGATTGCGAACTCATAACTTAGCAACAGTACCTACCAGAGATCTACCAATAAATCGAGCCGTGGACGTGGGAGCACACGTGACTGACTTGTGCAGTCTCTGACCAAGTGCCAGCGCCACACCATATGGGTCATTCACATCTACGATCGCAGCCGTGCACATCCTGCGTGTTCTCGTCTGGCCCGTCTCCTTCAACGTGTGGATGGGCCCCGATCCTAAACCCTAGGACTGGCACAGCTTGATTACCATCATAATGCACGGAATAAAGTTATCCACCATGCCGAAACTAATTCAAGTGGTATAGGGGGACACAAACGACGGACAAGTCTTGTCACCCGCTTTTCGTGCAGCCCACCATGCAATCCCAAAGTCTACGGTTATTTTGAACTTGGAGCCTAGTCCATTCTAATCTCTCATTCTCAAGCCTACGAAACGACATGCCATCAGCGTCCGTTCAAGTGTCTTGTGTCCACCTGCTTGCGCACAGGTTTTTCGCTTACCAGGGTCCAGGGTTGGTGAGATATGCATGGTGTGAGTGATTATCATTGCAAGGATCGGGGCACTAAGTACTTGAAATGAATGTTATGGTAGAATCATTAAACTGGTGCCAATAGGGGTACTGAATGAATAAAGCGGATTAGTGTCATAGCGATAATGGAAGTGGCCATCTACTCAGTTTCAGAATTATGCGAGAATGCGTAATGAAGTGGTTATGTGACAGCAATGCTCGAAATGGATTAGAAAAGAAGGTGGCGGATCACAGATTCCGAAAGTGCAGCGGGCGGTGCAGTATACACGACGGATGTGAGCGCAGGGCGAAGCTGGATACAGCTCGCAAAATCAGTCCAGCGGGATGTCAGCCCGAGGCCCGTCCCTGAGCGCGTGCATGTAAGCGTCTAAGCAGGGAACAGGCCCGCTCAGCGTCGGCGGGGCTCAAAATCAACCTTGAAGGAAGTCGTGCGGTCGTTTGAAGCTTTCCAGAGTTGCTTAAAGTGAGGACGGCCAAAGACCTCAAGGAGAGCAGCTTGATTAGCATTGATCCACTGGACGGAAGGCAGACCACGGGTGGTGGTATATGACCCCTGTGGGAGCTGTTCCTCGTAGACGAGGGTGACAAGGCCGGTGAGGAGACATTGGATGAGGTTCAGGATGTCGCTGATGGGTTGGACAATGAGTCGCTGGGTTGCGAACACGTCGCTATGGAAGACCATCTGCCACTGGACGCGTCTCTCTGGAGAGAAGAAAGAGGAGGCGTGCATCGGAAGCTGCAACTTCAATTTTGGGCTGAGAGGGAGACCACTCTGGGAGCGCCAAGGGGAAGGGGCTTCGATGGAGAAGAGCATGCGGGGGTCAGCAGGTTCAGATTCCTGCCAGCCGTGCTGCTGGATGAGCTGGGACTTGAGGGAGAGAAGCCACTTGTGAGCACGGGCATAGGTGGTGCCCAAGGCCTCTGCGGTGGTGAGGGGTATGCCGGTGCGGCGGGCCCAGCTGTCCATGTTGCGGACATCGCTGGAAAAATGGACCTGGGCGGTAGAGGAGGGAGGTGTTTGCATGAAGGACGACTGGAAGGGAGGGGGAGATGGAGGAGGGGATTTATAGGGAGAATACGGAGGGGAAGACAGCCTGCCCTTTACCAGGCGTGTATCGATAGATCAGCGACCTCGAGGATGGGTGACAGAGAAGGAGGGAGGGGCCCGGGAGGAGGGGAGGGAAGGAGAGAGGGGACTTTTTGAGGGGCGAGGGGAGGCTGGCGGGCGTGGGTCAGACCACTATAATTGGCGGGTGCGGTGCGATCCCGACCACATAAATGGCCATTTTGACCCCGCGCCGGACGTACAACGTGTTTCGACGACAAGCCATCTTATGACACAATCTGCCCACTTTCGGTTCAATATCCCCGCTTTTGCTACATAATCCCCCCATTCCGGGCACAGATCCGCGCAAATATCCCTCCTCCGCCTCCCTTGACAACGTCCACAACACCCCCCCCCCTCCAAATTCGGCACCATGTACTGCACGTGACACTATCGACTCTTGTATCACCATGCCCGACAAAGTCTTGTTCGACATATGGGCTACCTACCAGTCCTTCCTCGCCAACAAGGAGGTCCGTCTCTGGCATCTCCCCCCAGCGCGGTCAGCTCACCCACACAGCTCCCCACCCCTCTCGCCGCAATCCTGGCACTCACTGAGCTTGTCGAGCGGTCCGATGGTATCCTTCCCATCGCATCTACACCTCATTCCTATATGACCCCTCTTCCCAGCCGGCACCATGTTCGAGCTCGTGAAGGCACTCAACGACGGTGCCAGAGTGTTGAGCGAACGTTCACCCAATCCCATCGGCCTCAACGCCGGTTGCGAGCTCTTCATTGCCTTTGTCACCCTATTTCCACACGATTCCGACGTGAGTGCGCCTGCTCCGAACCCGCGCCACCCGCTTCACTGCACTTCCCTCAAAGAGCTTCTCCGATCTCAAAACAGAGCTGGTAAAGCAGGGCCAGAAATACGCCACAGAGGCCCTTACATATCGTGAAAAGATAGCCGATCTCGCCCTCGGATTCATCAAGGACGATTCAATCGTCAGGCTTCCCGCGTGCTTCACTGCCTCCCTTGCGCTTACCTTGACCACAAGATCCTCACTCATTCCTATTCGAGAGTCGTCATGAAGACCCTCCTCCGCGCACACGAGAGGAAGCGGATTTCAGTCTACGTGACAGAAGCAAGACCTCGCGGCCTCGGGTTAGATATCCTCCCTATCCCTTCGAATTTCGAAGTCACTGACATGACGCGTCAGTCTCCGAACTTATGATGAACTCACCGCAGCGGGAATCCCTTGCACGATCGTACTCGACTCGGCTGTATCATATGTCATGGATAAAGTCGATTTCGTTCTCGTTGGCTCGGAAGCGGTAGTGGAGAGTGGCGGCTTGATCAATGCCGTCGGCAGCAATCAAATAGCTATCATCGCAAAAGCTGTCAACATCCCGTTCTACGCCCTCGCAGAGAGGTTCGTGCCGTGATTCTCACCATCACTCGTGCTGACGCCACCGTCACATCTCGCTCCTTAGCTACAAGTTTCATCGACTATTTCCGCTATCACAATACGATCTTCCAACCCACAATCCCAGCATCCTTGCATTTCCCTTGCCGTCTCCTTCCCCGAGCCAGCCTGACCCATCGATTAGAACGACTGCCGAAATTAAATCAACGCCTGAACTGCCAAGGTCTATGACGCACGAGCAGATTGCATGTCACCCGGATGTGGATTACACAAGGTGATAATCAAATTCTCCAATGCGTGTCGTTTTCTGATCCCACGCAGGCCTGATCTCATTACCCTTGTGTTCTCCGACGTGGGTAGTCTTACCCCTGAAGGAGTCAGCCAGTATCTTGTCGGAATGTTTGCGGGATGACCGCATCCCGTCGTGGACTCTTACAGAACCTCATGTTGTACTAGATATATTCTGGCTATGCGATAAAGTTTGCGATAACCTTTCTCGATTAGAGATCAGCTGCAGATATGTTTACGACATTTTTTTCACTCTCCACGGAAGTTGATCTGGTGAATGCTATGGATAAGCAAACTTGTCATGGCGTTGGCGTGTCTCAGAAACACGAACACACGTCTTCCTGCGGGAAACCTCGAGAAGCGTATTGGCTCATCAAAACTGATCAGACTTCGATAAAGGGTGCATTTTCCCTGGAGAAACTGGGATTTTCGAGATTAACCGCGAAACCGGTGCGGATATAACTAGCGAAGCGCTCGCTGCAACAGTTACCGTTCATTCGTTCTAACGGGCCTTGCCACATCAGCAAAACACCGCGGTGGTCCCTCTGGGATTTGGTTCCGCTCCGCCCTGGTGATACGATCCAAAGAATGTCAGGAGCTGATCACGAAGTAGCTATATAACCATCGGTATGCCGTCCCGACAATGAAATGTGTACATGACATTTGGCGTGGTACCGTCAGCGCGGTTCCGATAGGGACCGTTTCGCCTCGCTATTACCAGCCCCTCGTCGCTGGGATGCATTTACATCTACATCGGGACCATCCGTAAGGGAGACTGTTTTGACTCTTTTAGTTTTAGCTTTTTGGTGGATTACCCACTAAAGGAACGGAGCAAAATTTTAATCCTGTATGCCCCAAATGTACAATACAGAACGTTGCGTCCGTCGTTGGTCTGAGCAGAAATAGCTCTTGCCCGAGGAGCACCGAACGGGTTCCTCGTGCAGCACGCTGTCACAACGCGACCGGATGGGGTCAGTGATACTCCAACACAACAAATGGACCGATACCTAATCAATGACACACAGCAATATCGCGACGATCTGAGTTGGCTTCTGCCTCTTTCCGCCTTTAAAATGGGCTTGGGAACTGGGGCATTCCCCACCTCCCCACCACAATCCCCTTCAATGTGTCACTGGAGAAGGTCGGATGGTTTTCGTATTACGATCGTTCGAGACCCTGCTGACCCAGTGACCCATGCCCGGAATAGAGTGCAAAACACTTACAAGAGCTGTGGGCACGTCTACGACCTGGTTCGCTTATTATCTTCCTCCGTGTATCTTGACTGAAGATTCACACAGCCCGATCAAATGGTTGGTCGCGACCATTCAGGATGACCGATATTCACCACTTGTTAGATTCAATGCGACAATCGATATTGCAGGTTCAGCTCGACTCATCCAAGCACCTGTGTTCCTCCTGCGTGTACCGACACGTGCTGGCAATAGTGAGGGCGTAACCCAAGTCATTTGAAACATGCTGACTCCATCATTAGCCGTCAGTTTCCACAGCAGTATAGTGAGTGCACAGCCGAAATTGGCACGGCGTCACAGAAGCACTGACAATGGATGGACGGCATGCAGCTCCCCAGATAGACACATTTTGCCCACTTTGTGCGCAACAAGGAAGAGGTTAGGAAGGCCATTGGCCGGCTGCAGTGACGGGACGGCGTGACACTCTCAGTTGAGATCGTCAACGGTGATGTCTGCGATTGGGGTGAATGTAAAGTTGTACCTAGAATTGAAACCGGAGAGAAAGTACTTCGCGTCATATCAGGAGGTGATGAGGGATAAACCACAAGACCACCCGGAAGCTGTGTCGGTAAACTTGGAAAGGATGGGAGAAAGCGAGGGGGGAGGAGAGAAGGACAGGAACCAGCAAGAAGAAAAGGCATTCGAAATCTGTCATGGTGCTGTAATAATTTCGTAAAACTCAGCTCACCAAGACGGAACAACGCGAAAGATGCGGCGTTCAGTAGAGACCGAGGAGTGCTGGGCTACAGCAATTGGCAATTTTGTCAGGCGGTGGTGTGTCACCAGTCTTCATTTTTTGTCAAAATATATCAGACGTGGCGAAAAAGTCGCCACGAGGCTACGGACTGCAAAACAGAAGAAACCACCCCAGGAGTAGCTGAGAAAACAGATACCCTTCGGCTTTAGATCGTCTAGGACGACCTTTGTTGGAGGTCCGAGCCCGCGAGCACGATCGTGCGACGGAGCACGCAATGAGACACTCACTGCTAGTACTCGAAAATTGGGAGTGCACGAGGCACGTACCGAAATGAAGCGATAAGATCCGCGGGAGTAAGTTGACACCCGCAAGCCATCTGACTCTGACTTCGGCTTCGTCTGAGTTGGACCCGCGACTGACGATGACGAAACGTGCGTATGAGGTGGTTGGCGTGCCAAGCGAAACCGCGCGGATACCAGTCAGTGATAACCTGTGCGTCTGAAGGTTTCTAGGGGGACGGCTTGTAGGTCAGTAATAACTAATAGAAAATTCGCTGGGGAACACACGGTGCGGTGAAGGTCGAGCAACGGACATATTCCTTACGTGATCGTTGGGTGGCGTTGGTTCTTGAATCTTAACGAACGGGACCTTCCGTTGACACTGCTCGCTATCATGGGAGCTCCTGCGAACGAGTATTCCGTCTCCCCGCAGTGGTTGTTTCCTATCGATGCCCTCCGATGCACTCCAAGTGTAGCCACATCCGGTTATTCCGTCGGAAAAGAACTGTATGATCGCGCTAGGGGTGTCGAATTCTTGTTCCGGTTGGGTTCTTCCCTCGGACTGTTAGCAGTCCTTGCCGTGTTCTTCTGTGTCTGCAATCTCATTCTCCTCTTGCCCTATCATCACACAGGCCTTCCTCGGCAATGTTCACCGCAGCAACTTGGTTTCATCGTTTTTTCATGAGATTCTCCATGGAAGATTATCACAGACAAGTAGCAATCCCACTCACTCATCACTCGTGTATTCAGATGGTGTTCAAATAGGACGTCGCTGCTGCATGCATATTTTTAGCGACTAAGACTGAAGAATGTGGCAGAAAGCTACGTGACGTTGCAAGAGTGTGCCAGTCCAAGATCTCTGGAACTGATGTTTCGCACATACCGGCGGAGAGTGTGGCGAGTATGCTTGTCTGTTGGAGTTACTTAAATCTCCTCATATGTTTCACCAGGAGGTCGAGCAGCAGCAGACAGCGATCCTAATCACCGAGGAAGCCCTTCTCGAAGCACTCTGTTTCGATTTCGTGACAACCAGTCCCCACGTAATTCTGGTGGACCTTTTTGACACACAGCAAGCAAGTACTCAGGTCCAAGATTACGCATGGAGCTTGGCTCATGATTCGTAAGTTTCTTCTTATTTGATCGTGGGTACACCATCCATGTACATCAGCAGATACCGCACGCCACTCTGCATTTTTTTCCCGCCTCGTATCATTGCGGCTGCATGCTTTATTTTGGCGCAACGCGCAACTGAAGGACCTCATTCACCCTCGCTAGATGCTCGGATATCCGCATCTCCGCCATCTGCCTCACTTCCGACGCCTCCTTCACACAAACCCGGCTCCCCAGACGCTTCTCGCTTCGCCGTTGACTATTTCGGGTTCTCTGAGTCAGAATTACAGAACCTCGCAGGTCAGCATGCCATTCCCCGGTTCCACTCTGCAGGCTCAACTCGACCGATCCAGATGCTCTCAGTATAATATTGGAATTTTACTCGGCTCAGGATCCACAGACTACCCTACATGTTTCCTCGCTTACATCGGTCAGTTCTTCGCAGGAGTCATCTGAATCTGTCTCTGATCCGGACCAGATCACTCAACCAACTCACTCCCCACGGCCGAAACTGTACGACCCATTCTCGCAGTTACTGCCCGCAGTGCCCGTGGTGGCAAATAATAGCAGTGGGACACCAGAGTCATTTCATGGAAATACGTCCCCGTCAATGACACCGTCTCGAGCACATGTCCCGAAAACGCCACTGGAGGCACAAAATAAAGTCCCGCGGCTTGATCTGAGCTGAGCTACTCGGAGATTACCCCGAGACATGTAGTATGCCTCCCTGGGGCACACCCGATCTCAATGGCGTTCTGTGGTTGGGTTCATCGAACTCGCATTGTCCTTACATTCGAGAGCCGGGATGAGAGAACTTTGTATATACTTTGTTGGACTCCGAGGTGGTTGATTTAATGCACTCCCATCGATAGATCAGCTGCGGCTGGAGCTCTACAATTTTCTCTCCAGGTTGGAGGTCACTATCCGAGCGGACACGGAGTGCAGTCGAGATGGCACCGATAGCGCTAGTGAAGTCCCAAGCCCGGCTTATTGATCATGGATGCGCCTTGCACCACTACAGTTTGGTTCGCTCCTCAGGCCTCAGGACTCGGTCACGCGGCAGAACTTTGACCTAGTAAAGGGCCTCGTGGGCGTCACGGTTCAGTTAAGGTTCATGATGTTCAAAATCGCTCCCCTATATCTTATGTAAGGGTCATGCGATGTAGAACGTGCTGTTTTCATTACAACTGCATTAAACTAAATACGCCGCCCTCCCAATCATATGGCCGAAACTGCCAGTGCTTCAGCAGGCTCTTCGCGTGAAATGTCGCGTGGTGTTGCAACAAAAAGTTGTCTGTGGTGCACCAACTCGTAGGAGATTTCAGGAACTGCGAACCCACCAGAATAGCCCATTGCAGATATCAACCAGAAGACGAGCACCTCCAGAATCGTCGGTGTACGAGAGTCAAATGCATAGACAGGGGACACGAATGAAGCAGTCCAGCCTTGGGCTACATGTCGGCAAGAGACGGTCCACTAGCTTTTTGAAAACACTTACCAGCAGAGAAAACTCCAAAAACCCAATGCGTGTAAGTGGTGACAATGAACCATGGACAATCTCTACAGATGCAAGTATCCCAGATCTTCCCGACCGGTCAGTGCGATTTTGTCGATGCATCGAAATAGGTAAGAACCTTGCTCCAGAGCCATTCCTTTCCTTGAAAAGCATTCTGTGCTTTATCTCCCAACCAGTCTAACGAGGTGCGATCGGGAAACTAAGATCTATTAATTTTTCTAACAAACTCCCTGAGCCGGGTGGCTACATACCGATTGTCCCCGGGCAAATTCTTGTAGGTCCTTTGCGGATAGCACCCAAGGGGGCATCAAGAACAGACATAATGCATGCTGCGAAAATATCGTTTTTTTTTGGTCACTTTTGACGTGTGACCACGTCGAGGTCTTCAAAACGGGTCCCTCCTCGCAGGGAAGAAATTTCCATGAGTTTGAATCCACATACAAGAGGCTCAAGATGCGGCGAATGCTTTCCAGGGGAAACATGTCAACCCAGACAAACACCCTTTTTAGCCTTCGTTAGACCGCCACCATGTGAAAGCGACTGGCCGGACATACCGTTCAATGTCTTCGGCACGTGCAAGCGGCAAAGGAACTATGGAGAAGAATGGTTCGCAGGGAATGGTCAAGCGTTCTCCAGTACGCTCATCTTCGTCGTTCACGCCTAATGACTTGGACGGTACGAATTCTTCCACCCCTGACCTCATGGTTAGCTATGCGCAAGCTGACCTGGTGTTCACGAACAGTCTGAAATTATATCGCTGAAGGGCGCAGCGTTGATCGTATGCACGAATCTCAGTTTGCGGTACCGCTCTGGGCGAATGTTCCAAGAGACGTGGGGCGACCCAGTTTCGCTACGAGGGAAACGGTAAGTCATGACCGGGAGCTTCGCTTCCCGTATATAACATCGTAAGTTGTCTGATGCTCTGGACGCCATGGAACGGTGACAAAGCCAGAAGGCGAGATGGAATGCGGAGGCACGCGGGGGGAGGCTAGTAATGAGGCATAGATTTCAGAATTTGTTCAAATACAACTGGCCGCCAGTGACCTAACAGAGTCTCCATAGAAACTTGGCGCGAGCTTTCCAGTTGAATGAGCATTGAGAAAACCCGCAAAGACAACACGAACCAAAAAGAATCAGCCTAGTGGTGCAATACCAAATCTGAAACAAAGGCACTTCAGGGTTAGGCGAGATGAAATCTTCTTCAGATCTAAGTGAGTATCGGAAACAACGAGCTCTCCAACCTGTCCAGTCTGACTGCAGATGGCCCATAGCGGAGAGCTATCATGGCCCGTTGTTGGTTATCCTGGTTCGTCGGGATGTATCTGAAACAGCTATCTCATCCGACGGACCAATGATGGAATTTTCCAGCTGAGTTGCAACCTTCGTCTAACCAACCTCGAACGTCACATACTTGCTGCTTCATTCAAACGATCACTCTCTAGCATGCCTTATACGGCTCTCAGTCACCCTTAGAACTGATCAGGGTTCAAGTTCCCCGTTGCTTGACGTTTCAGAAACCGTCTACCATGTAGGCCTGGGTAATAATTGTGCTGAATAACTGCAGTTCACCGACATGACTGGATGCCCATTGCTGTAGTGGTGGTGAACTCTATTCATGATACATTGGGTCAAGAAAAGACATCTCCCACTCGTGACACCAGGGCACTGAACGAAAGTTCAATCCATTCCATCGAGTCCAACGTTGTTCAAATAATGAGTCTCCATTATGCATAAGACTGTAAGGTATATCTGTACTAACTAGCTAGGTGGCGGCAAAGCTGCCGGCGCGGCCGCGATATGCTAAACGGAGACAAAGCCGTTGACAGCTACATTCACGATTTCATGGCTCCCACTGCGACCGGACCACCGATTTGGCAACTTGAGCAGACAGCTGGACTAATACGGATCGGATTTTTGACGGGCAACGCCATCAATCTAATACAAGACTGGGATTTGCATCCTTGCGCCTAGGTTAGCAAACACTCCCTCGGCGTATTGATAAAACTTCCTCACCGATGGGATGTATATGTCTTCTACTGAAGAGACAGTTGGGTCTCAGACAGTCCTGTACTCGTGTCGACATGGATACGAAGTGCCCACAAGGGGTGTGGTAGCGACCGTCAATTATCTGGAAAGCTATTAGTCGTGATTGTAAACAAACGGGGGACGTACATTATGACACATGTTGAGAAGTAAAAACTAGGTTGGGAGGAGGTTCAGTGAGCTAACACGAGCTCAAGGGAGGTTATAAGATGACTCTAGTTCGTGTGCCACTGTCATGGTTGATGGATTTTATGTGGATGCCGCGGTTGTGTCACAAACGCGCACGGAAACCTCATTTCCTACGGTCGCCGGTCACATTGACAGACCAGGCGAAGCGAGGCAGATACATCGCAGAA